>BQNB010169451.1:0-13779 GCA_026074375.1 Tanacetum coccineum | reverse complement strand
GTCTTTGATTCATGATGTTCGTTTGGTTCCGATGGACGATAGATGGAAGTGGGATTTGGAAAGCTCCGGGGACTTTTCTGTTGCGTCTGCTCGCATGTTGATAGATGGGAAAACGCTTCCGGAGGTTGGTTCTCGAACGCGATGGGTTAGGTATGTTCCTAATAAAGTGAATGTTCATGCCTGGAAAGTTAAGACTAATGGGCTGGCTACCAGATTTAATGTGTCTCGTCGAGGGATTGATATCAACTCGCTTTCGTGTGGGATATGCGATAATGGGGTGGAAACGGCGGATCACTTGTTCTTTTCGTGTAGTATGGCGCGTCAGGTTTCTCGCCTTATAATGCGATGGTGGGATATTTCTTATGAAGAGTTTGATTCGTATAAAGGGTGGTCTGATTGGCTGTCTCGTTTGCGGTTGCCATCCAAGAATAAAATGATGCTCGAAGGTGTGTTCTATGTGTTGTGGTGGCATTTGTGGACGTTTCGGAACAGGAAGTTGTTTGATGCTAAGATTTCGTTAAAGGAGGTTTTTTATGATGAGGTTGTGTCTATGTCGTTTCATTGGTGTCGATATAGGTGTAAATCGATGTTTAGTTGGGTCGATTGGCTCAAAAGCCCGAATCTTATTTCCTTGTAATTTTTGCTAGCTTCTTGCTAGTCGGGTTAATAATATATCGCTGTTCAAAAAAAATGAAAGTAGTTTTTTTAGTAAATGTCGATTATGACTAGGTAATTCATGTTTTTACTTTAAGAAACACACGAAGACATTGTTTTAGGTGATCAATTTTAAACTTGTTATTCGAAGTTTCTCTCTTCATATTTAACATTTTATTTATTGAATACAAATAATCGTGCAGATGAGCCACCTGACTTGACCAGGTTCCAAACCCTTAAAATAAATTTGTTGATTGTTTATAAGAGGCGTACTTCACTCAAGTCGTCTAAGGCATTCGAAACTGATAAGTTTTTATATGGCTTGTTTCGAAATTAAAAAAAACGGTAAAATAACCATTATACCCTTGACGAGATTCTTTGGACTCCCTCCGTCCCTAAATAAGTGTCCACTATTGACTTTCGAAGTCATTTTTCTTTAACTTTGACCTTAAATTATTTTGTTTGTGTTATATAATACTTGATGAAAATCATATCCATGAAAATACATTGAAAACTCAATCCATTCATATATTTTGCATCAAGTATTATATAGCACAATCAAAATAATTTAAGGTCAAAGTTGAAGATGAATGACTTCGAAAGTCAATAGTGGACACTTATTTAGAGACGGATGGAGTATAATTTTGAATGAAAGACACCTTTAAGAATGGCTTTTTAAACTTTTTAAAATTGAATGGCCTTCTAACCATCCGCTACCAACCTCATATGCCATATAAATTCGAACAAATAAACAAGTACTAATATCGGGAAAGTCTATATGCACACCGTAAGTGCTGGCCTGGAATCTTGGCCCAGAATGACAAGTATTGAGAGCACTCAGGCTGCACTCCAATCTGATATCTCTTCTCTCAAGCAAGACACTTTAAATTTTAAGTCCATGATGACAGAGATATTCAATGCCTTTAAAGGTCAGTCTTCCTCAACTCCCTCAAGAAGTGTGCCAACAACAACACTTGCTATACTGAAGGTCCAGCAACTGTTAGAGGAGAATATAACACACACTGCCACTAAAGAACCTCCTTCTCACACTGAGGGGGATAATGATGATATGTAAGCTGATAAACAAGAAAATAAAGAGGATAAACCTAGAGCTGAAAATGTTAAAGAACCTATACAAAGACCAATTCCAATCTCCATGTTCAGACCACTAATGAGGATTAATCCTGAGCTTGAAGCAATGACATCTCCATCAACAGTCAAGCTTACTAACACAGTCCTTGAATTTCCAACTTTCCATGATGATGTTGAAATTATATTGATTGGATCTCCAAGACCTCAACCCACTATCATCACTCCACCCAAAGTTCAGCCAACTGGCTCTATCATTAGCATCTCTCAACCTAAAAGTTCTTAAAGGACTGATAAAAGAAAAAGGATTACCACTGATGATACTGTGGAACCTACAAAGAAACTCGTGCCTGTATCATGAGAAATTTGTCAGGACCCTAATAAACCAGTTAGAATTCCTTATAAAATTCATGGGAAGTTGTACCACATAACAGATGATGAAATTCAAGAGCATTTCAACAAGGAAGAAAAGCTCAAGAAAGCAGCTGAAGAAGCAAAGCTTCTTGCAATGACCAAGTCTGAGCTAATCAAGGTTGTTCATGAAGAAGCATCAAAAGCTGGAATAGATCTTAAGACTCTTAGAAGTGCAAAAGGTGGTCAAGAGTTCAAAAGATACAGGATGCTAAGATGAAAGTCCTCAACAGAGAGCACACTCAAAAGGTTAAAAAGCAAATAGAGCTAAAAAAGAAGAGGATTGAAAACTACATGTGGACAATGACCAACAAACTGAAACCAAAACCAATCACTGATGTCAAGATTTATCCCAACTCAAAGCCTGCAGTACTCACTGTCTATAGAGGAAATGATAGAAGGAACTTTGATACTCACAACCCCTTTAGGTTTGCTGACTTCAGAATTACTAAGTTGGATGAACTGGGTGTTAACCTTAAAGATTCAATACCATAACACGATCCAGAGGTCGGGGAGGATAAAAGTAATAAGTTACCATTTATTAGATTAGAGAGAGAAAGGAAAGAGTGTGTGTTTCTAGAGAGAAGGAGGAGAAAAACACACACAATTATGAGATACAAATGATTATCCTCACTTATAAAAGTATATGAGGGTATATATAGCTCGGGATACTACTAACTATCATCTATTGTGATTTCTAGTCCTCTCGTATCAGGCTAATATTAAAATAATGTAATTCTGTATAAGTCAACATATTTTAAGGCTAACAATTTTCCCCCAATGTGGTCATACGAAATTACTTACAATGCTCTTAACAAAAACAAATACAATAAAAATAAAGTCTTCCAAAGTGCTTCTAATGCTGAAGATGTCTTATGAGTTCTTCTGGTCTTGAAACTTGTACTTTAGCTTGGATATTCAGTGTCTTTACTTGTTCAAGAACCACTGTAGTATGCATGAGTTGGATTAACTTCCCCCAATTCATGCAATATGTCTTGAAAAGCTTTCTTCATAGACTCCTTTTTTGTCAAAGTTTCTAAATCAGCTTCCCCCCAAACCAACATCCGTATCTTGAGCAAATTCTAAAACTTTGATGTAGCTTGAACAATCTTCTATCTTTGTCATTAACGAGCACATCAGATTATTTGTAGAAGAAGAAGCCATCCACACCAAATAATACTACTTCTATACTGTATCATGACATTTGTCTTCGTGAATATCCATTCAGGGGAACATGTAAGAAATCAGCAACAATTCTTCTCACGTATGCAGAATACTTCACACAAACCATACTAAGTGAAGTAGAATACACTACTTCCCCCTGTAAGTTGAACAAAGTACACGTTGCATGAATCTTCCAAACCAATAGTTTATATTCTTATAGCCCTTCTTTATTGACTCAAAAAACCACACCAAGTACACGATTTTCCCCCATGATGGTTGCGAACTATCAGAAGCATCATTGTTGTGTACATCCGTATACTCGAGAAGTTCTTGTCTTAAGCAGAAATCTTGAAAAGTTATGAACGTTGTTGAAGAACTTTGAAAATTTTGCTTAGACTGTGAAGTACCATTGCCTTCTAATAGCATACTAATATCCCGTAAGAATTGCTGATTGCATCTCAACTTTTAAACTCTCTGGCTAACTTACCAACCTCGTATTCTGTCAGATATTGGTGTGACCACTTGGTGAAGTAAACCCTATATTCCAAACTTAAAACTGAAGTACCATCCCTCAAATTTGTTACTTAAGCTTGCACTGTTATTGATTGAACAACGGCGCATAAACAAAATTCTAAGTACCCTATACCCCAATCACAAAGTATAAGAAGTACAACACCTCTTAAAAATATCCACATATGTATCTGCGTGTGATACTAAGCACTATAATGTAACTCCTTTAAGTGATAGCTATAACCCGTGAGTACTACAATGTAACTCCTTTCATCAAGTATAACTAGATAATCTAAGTCTTAATCGTCAGTTGTATACGTTCAAGCAAGTCATCAATCGATAGTAGGGGTTTAAAAAAAAGGGGTAGAAAGTAGAAGGAAATCTTGATGATGAAATAAGTAGACGCCTTCATGAAACCCACTTCAATCTCAAATAAGGAATACCAAATCATCTCCGTGATCACTTGTCATTATAATCTGAATCCATATCCATTTGTCGTTTTAGTGAATCTTATATAGGATCGTTTTAGTGTAATGTATTGTGTTTGTTGTGTTGTTCGTGAATGTTGTTAAACTAGGACAAATATTGTTTTGAATTTTCGATAACGAATAAACATTGTCTAGTCAAACTTGTCATGATAGTGTTTTAGTACCCGGCTCACTCATCGTACCCATACTAATCAAATAACACTAGCCTAATAAACAGTAACTTATCACATCACCAACTAATAACACATTCGGCCTAACTTGAGTAATCTCGGCCCACATTCTTTCAATAAAATCCTATTTGCCAAAAGCCCAATCCAAACAGTGATTAGGGATATAAAACTATCAAGATCCCTAAATTTACTCAATTACCCTAACCCTAATCACACACACTTCACGCAGTAACCACCCACCTTCCTTATCTCTCCTATCACATAAAAAATCAGCCACCAAATCAAATAATCATACCCGGTCCATATATCACCATCCTATTTTATTAGGACAATTATCCCTAATCTCATTTACTTTGTTTCATTCGCCCCATCTTTTATCCCCGCCTCTCTTGATTAATAGTCACACATCCACGCCCTATAATCCATTGTCAATCTCAAAACAACACACATTCGTACGCCTCCTTATCTGATTCGGCTTTAATCCATGAAGAACACAGAAGACCTGTGGCTACAAGATCCTTTGGAGGGTCTCGGGTAGGTTCGTTGATAGTTTTGATTTCTTGTTTGTGTGTCTTGTAATCGAAAAATAGATCGAATGAAACACACTTGTTATCATTCTATCTTGATTTTCAAATATTGAAGAGAGCTTGAGCTTCACATAGATCTATGATGGCCATGTGTTTAATCTTGAAAATATTGTAGGTTATAAAACCTAAACACGAATCTGAGATCATGTTTTTCATTTATGTTCGAGTCTTGGTATGGAGATGGGATTGGAGGAGATGGAGTTGTTGTTGAATGTGACGAGGGGATTTAGGATTAGTTGTTGAATTTGAGAAGTTGTTGGTTGTTGTCGATTGTTGTTGATGTTGGTAGATGTTGTTTATGGTTTGAGTTGAGTCTTTCTTTCGACCTTAGTTTGCATCCTTTTTCTTTTTCTGGTTTAGACTTGGTTAAAACTCGTTGACTAAGTTAAATTATTGACTGAGTTAACCCGATCAACTCGGTAATTACCGAGTTGACTCGGTCTTGATATGGGTTGCTTATTTTGCAGTGTAAACACAACTACATAATTCGCAGTTTAAGCACACATGGACATATTATGAAGAATGAACACTAGTTACATATTTCGTAGAATAAACACCAGTTGCTTATTTCGCACAATGAAAGTAGACCTGCTTATTCCGCACAATGATTTGCACCTGAACCTGTATATTTCGCAGAAATAAGCAAAACATATTTTGCTGCCACTTTTAACCTTGCATATTTAGCTGCCTTCAAAAAAGTTGCATATTTCAGAGTCTTCAAACAATAAGCCCAGAAAAACAGTTTGACAAGGAAAAAGTGTAAGCTTGAAAATAAGTTTAAGGATGAAATAAACATAAACAGACCAACCCAATAGGCATGAAGCTGGTTACCCACAATAAACCATGACATATAAAGCTTAAAAATAGAGCTTTAATAAGCTGATAAACAACCAAAAAGTTTCAAACCTCTTTTGATATTCAATAAAAGTAATAAAACACTAGAAAGTTTGAATCTTTGTTGAAACAAAAAATTATGTCGTGGCTTTTTCTACTAGATAAGCCACGAAATAAGCTATGGATAGGCAGTAAATAAGCCAAAAACACGAGACAACAAACACACATAATACAAAACACCTCCGGTTAGCTCTGATACCAATTGTTAACCTTAAAGATTCATAACCATAACACAATCTGGAGGTCGGAGAGGATAAAAGTAATAAGTTGCCATTTATTAGATTAGATAGAGAAAGGAAAGAGTATGTATGTTTCTAGAGAGAAGGAGGAGAAAAACACACACACTTATGAGATACAAATGATTATCCTCACCCTCCTATGGAAGTATAGGAGGGTATATATAGCTCAGGATACTACTAACTATCATCTATTATCATTCTTAGTCCTCGCGTATCCGACTAATATTAAACCAATGTAATTCCGTATAAGTCGACATATTAAGGCTAACACTAGGCCCTATCATTGAGAAGAAAAAGAACAAAATTTTTGGTGAACTGTTGATATCCTTGGGAAAAGGTATGAGAGACTGAGAAAGATCCCTAAAGAGCTTGAAATTCAGTCAGCTCTTCCAGCCCGTGTCCAAGTACAAGCTTCCTCTAAACTCTCAAGAAGGAAAAGGAAAAAGATAGAATTGGAGCATGAGATCTGAATTCCTGCACTGGAATGTGATGTTAGTCTTCTTGAGGGTGTCCCATTTTTAAACAACATGGTGATAGAAGAGCCTGAGTATGGGTTATTCTTCATTGGCTACTTTGGTGATCAGGCATTTCAAATAATTAGTGACATTAACAAAAGAGGATTTGACACACTGGTAACATACCTAGTGATGGCCTCAAACATCAACACTCCTGAGAACCAAAGATTTTGTTCAAAGTTAAGAAAGCTGATTGACCCTGATCAAGATAAGTTAAAATCCAAAAGGGTGAAGTTTGAAGCTGTTGGGTACAAGTTAGACTGAACTTCTATTGTATTTTTATTATTATCTTTTGTAATAGATGATAGGCTCTTGTAATGTTTAATGAAGTACTTTTAAAACTCAGTATCCTTTATAAGCTTTCTAGGATTCAGTGTAAGAGAAGTTGTAATTACTCACTTACACTGAAAAACATAGGCTATATTTATATCCAAATAGGGAGAGATTGTTAGGCCAATTCAGTGCCTAATGATCTTTCACTTAGGATTTGAATACAAAATATCCTAAGTGTCAAATAACCTTTAACATTCCAAGGTCACTGAGTGAACAATCACTTAGTGAGTTGCCTTCAAGATGCTCAGCCTGAGTCTACAAGAAAGACTCTAGCATTAAGTGAGGCAGTTCTCAGTGAGTGAAGCATGAGCCAAAGAAGAAGGTAATGGGTTTAGTGAGTTGTGACAATAGACTCACTGAACCTCATACGATCTCCAACAACTAAAAGACCCTGAAGACAAGAGACTGAAGAATAGGAGAGATAGTTTGAAATGGATAAGTCTAAGCTCTTATCCACCTGAAGTCAAACTATCCTAAATAGGGTATGAAGACAAGGTCAGTGTCAGCACTGACCTTAGAAAGAGTGTTTACCTCATACTTAGAATAGAATTGTAATAGAGACAAAGGTGTACAATATGTACTGGGCTATCAGCATTGGGACACGCACTTATCACCCATGTGGGTGTTACCATACCTATGTAGTATAAATAGAAACTCTTGTAAACAGGAGTAGGTGTAAGTTTTGTGCATTTAAAGTTGTATCTTTCACAAAACACATACTCCTCCAAATCTGCTAAGTCCCTGAGCATGCTCAGTTGGTTAGCATAGTAGTTAGTCTTGCTTAACACTTTAGGTTTATACAAAGCTGTTTGTGAGGAGATCACACACACACACACACATTGTCATTCAATCCCCATTGTATTTCCGCATACAATGGGGTATAATTCTTAATAAAAAGAGTTAAACATTGAAAAGTTAGTTTTGTGCTTTTACCTATTGTTTTATCTTTTAAAACCTTTTCAAGGAAATATCGTACTTTACTTTCATGCCATGGGTTAGTGAATCTTAACTTTGTAGCTATTCTTCACTAACTAAGCAGGAACAATAGGTTGTGTAAAAACCGAATGAGCAAAGTGTTTATCTTATAGTGAAAACCTAACTTGTTGACCAAGACAGAACCGTTTAAATATAAAACTGATTTTTCATAAATAAGATTTCTTGTTTACAAATTTAGAATTTGTTACTAATATAAATTGGTACAAAATCTTGAAACTATTATAAAGGAAACAAAACTTACAACAAAAAGATACGCATATAGGTGAACTTTTGGAGCTGCATTCGTGTCCGCAGGCGGTGCGGGCTCGCATTGTAGGGTTTTGCTGGTCACCCGCATGGATTATAAAACATGCATAACGAAAAATAAATACATAAAGTCCATGCAAATAAAACCCATATGCAGGGTGTTAAAGTATACTTACTTGTTCCTACATCACGTAAGCTCCAATTCTTTACTGCAACAAGCTGCATGCACGAGATCACCTTCTTCTTCTTGATGCTTCATGTTCAATCGACCCGTTAGTTTTTTAGGACGATCGCCTTCTTTGGGTTGTGTCAGGTATCCACCGGTATTGCACAAGTAGAACTAGGGTTACGAACCTATGCAAGTAAGCGAGCACGAAAGTCAGGCAATCGACTAGAAGTTATTTTAGTCGACTTAGGGTTTAGAAAAACCCAAGTTCGACCGAACTAAATGGAAAGGGAAAGGATTTCGGTTTAGGTTTATTAGGGGGAGTGTATAATTGTGTCTACGGTGACTTGGTATTTATAGGGTATCAAGAAAAAATTCCTAAACAATTAGGAAGGCCTATAAACTTGTTTACCAAGTAAACAAGTTTGACAAAGGCACAAAACACCCCCTTGGAGGGTTCCAGCCGACCATCCCTATGGGTTAGAGATTGGTTTGTCTTTTGTCATTATTACCCCATTAATATTTATCTAGGATAAATATTATACTTTGGGTAATTACTGTTTAATTCCTTAAATGAAAAGTACGCAATAGTTTCATTCAATGGAAAAACTATTATATATTCATTTCCTCTTTATTTCCATTTCCTTCTGTTATCTCATTTCTTATTTCTGCTTGAGTGTTCTGTTTAATGTGCACTGGTGTGACCCTTCGGCATTTGTGTGAAGGCAAGTTGTGAAAGAGTGTTGTTTGGTTGCACATAATCCTTTATACTCTCACTTTTGCAAACTAACAACGTGAGAATTTCTTTCACTATACCAAGAGGTCCCGAGCAAGACATTGAAGTACCTAACTTATAGAAAGTGATTCAATACCCAAAGAGACAATTTCAGTTATTTTCACTAACTAGAGGAATTATTTATGTAATTTACTATAAAAAAAAATTTTAATTACGAAATGATAGCAATACGATACCTTTTGCCTTCAAGTATTGTTACGCAGATACATGACTTGTTCCAGCTAAACAAGGCATATATGATATGGACATTGTTCTATCGTTAACGTTATATGAGTTTATTATTTTTCACGTTTTCACCAAGCATATATATATAGCCCCTAGCTCTGACGTTGTTGCAAGGTGTTAGACAATGTAAACCCCGTGGGTTGCAATGTATTATTCCACAACTATTTATAGAGTACAAGTACATAATAAACCCTAAAACTCTAATGGACCAAAGCTCACAAACCGGGCTTGGGCCAATTTATTCTCTAATACCCCCCGTAGTCCGAGCGGCAAAATTATGAAAGCTCGGACTGGAGTAGTAAACTAGAAAAGGAGAAAAACAAAACATTAACGTAATAAAAAAACGAATCGGCTCGTGACCGAAGCACGGGCACCAAGATAAGATTATGCGGATTTGCGACCTTAGCACAAATCACCAACATAAATCAGGGATAATTCAAAGTATCCCTATAACGAAGAATAATTCAAAGTATTCTCTCAAAGATATAATAAAAATAAAATAAAATATTTTTTTTTGTTTTTTTAATGAAAAAATATTATAGTAAAAACATAATTTAAAAAATATCAAAAATAAAAAACATCACCAACCATCCTGCTTTCTTGTCAAACCATCTTTAAATCCTTAATCAGGAGTACTTTTAGGAAAACAAAAGATCCCACAGCAATATCATACACCTCAACATCACATGATATATTAAGTATTAAAACCCATGACATGAAAGAATCTTTTAGTAGATCAACAGATACCAAAGCTTCTGAAGCCAAAGACTATTCTTCCCGATCAAATCTTTTCAAATGGAAATGATCACATACAAGAGGAATCTGATCTAGATGACATGTAAATCCCATCTCTTCATCTTCAATGTGTTCAACTTTGGTGAATGACTCGATGGAAGTTGAAAGAATATTTGCATCATTATATCTATTATTAACGGTGTCACCATTGGATTTGTGGACCCATTTAAGACTCATATATGTTTTGAGGGATACGGCGGCGGAGATGAGGTGGTTGGTGATGTGGATTAGGGTTAGACAGGGTGGTTTAGGGGAGGTGGCTCAACATGGCCATTTAGGTCTGAGGATCAGACCTGCTCCGATACCATGTTAGACAATGTAAACCCCGTGGGTTGCAACGTATTATTCCACAACTATTTATAGAGTATAAGTACATAATAAAACCTAAAACTCTAATGGACCCGGAGCCCACAAACCGGGCTTGAGCCAATTTATTCTCTAATACAAGGCTGTGAAATTTCGGGCAAAAGTAACTACCATATTCCAAGAAAAGAGCTGCGTCTTTTAGGTCTTCTAGTTCTTCCCATGTGTTACTATTCATGTTGACAAATAATCAACACTCAATAACCTCATAGGAATCTATAAAGATAGAAATAAATCTGTGCAAGATTAAGATGTCACTCACTAACATATTGGTCAAGCTAAGGATGCCTCAAAAGATTTATCGCAACTTCTGAATCCTTAACCACAATGCTTACCTATACAACTTTGTGTTCTGCATATATAGGCATATATTTTACCATTTTAACAAGTCATACTGTGCACTAAACCATCTGTTGCTCTTTTGACTTGTTAAGAGTATGATATTTCAGTATATTGTCTTAATGTCTTACTTTTAAGGTATAGTCTACAAAACACAGAGTTAGGTTTTTTTGTTCTTGCCATTAAAAGAACTAAATTGGGATCATCAGGAGGGATCATCAGGAGGGGAAGACAAACAACAATATTCTATATCATCATCATTATCGGAATTTGAATGTTTACGAACCAAATTTGCAAAGAGACCGCATAATGTCATATGAATAGTTGGAGAGAATCACCCAACCGTAAAAGCACCCACGGATATTCTTCATCGATAATGACAAAGAGGACTATGTACATTATAGAAAATCTGGACCTCGTCGTCGTCTTCTTCGGCTTCGAGGTTCTTAGCAACAAGCCACACATGCTTTGGAGATTAGGGAGGTATTTGATCGTATACAGAACCACACCATATCTGATTTTGTTTCATCCTGAGATGTTCTTTGCAAGATTAAATGCACCGAGGTGAGAAGTCATAATAAAATTCTGGCAAAACTGCAAAAATTGTCTGTATGGAATGTCATTTTCGCGCACTCTGCCACTTTTTTTTTACAAAAATATACACAATATACTGTTTCGTTGCAATTTTGCCACTGTTAGTAACGGTCGTTCATTTTTTTTACTCAAAATTAAAGGCATGTGAAATGACTAATATTCCCACGCTGACGATCGTTAATTTTTTCGTGTCATTTTCGCTAACGATCGTTAATTTTTTATATAGGATTTGGGGTTAAATCTAGTAGTAGTAAGGAAAGTGACAATTCATCTGGGAATACAAATTCGACTGAATCTTTGTATCCAAACTTTCAAAAGGCAAAAGGATTCCATGCATTACCTCCACCTACAGGTACTGTCATACCACCTAGGGCAAATGTCTCTTTTACAAGGATAGATGAACTAGCTATTAGGAATAAGGTCGTTAATCAAGAGAATACAAAGTCTAGTCAACCAGAAATTGATAGAAATAAAGTCATTATTGAAGATTGGGTTGATAGTGATGATGAAGAGACTGCTTTAAACTTTTCAGAAACTCAAAAGAAAACTGTTTTGAACTCATAAAATAGTGAAACATCTTTCGAAAATAGGTCACCTAACAGTCAAAACAGTATTGGTCAAGGATCTAGGAAAAAAGGACTTGGGCACAAAGGGGGTAAAACATGTTTTGTATGTTACAGTCCTGATCACCTAATCAAACAACAACAATAGGGTGAACCATAGTAACTTCTCAGGAAACTCTAGGTACCCTCACCAAAAGAGGTCTTTTATCCCATCAACAGTACTTACAAGGGAAGGGTTAAAAAGTACTGCCAGACCAAAAATGACACAAATAGTACCTTCAAAAAGTACTGTTAATGTATTTTATCAAGGTACTGCTAGACCAAGAGTACCACAAGCAGTATTTTCATAAAGTACTGGTAGACCTTATTATCCAAAGATGGATAATATAAGACCTAGAACCTCAAGTTTTTCACCATCAACAAGGTCTTTTACCACAAGGACTCCTCACAGACCACAAAGACCCAAGAAAATTATGAAATCTATCTGGGTTAAGAAAGAAAGTACTGTTGGATCACAAGCAGTACTTCCACAAAATGTAAGTGTCAAAGGAAGTGCCATGATAAATCCAACACAAACATAGAGACCAAAAGGGGCTTATCTAGATTCTGTGAATATGGATAATGGATCTTACACACTCAAGCAATTTGAGTATATAACTCCATTAGGGGTATCCAAGTCAGTTATGACTTGGGTCCCTAAAAGAGTCTAATTCTTTAAATTGTTTGTACAGGGCAATCCAGAAGAAGATCTCAAAGATTATGCTATAATTGACAGTGGTTGCTCTGGAAGTATGACAGGAGACAAGGACAAGCTGTCTGATTTTAAAGAATTCAAAGGTGGTTATGTGGCTTTTGGAAATGATCCTAAAGGAGGAAGAATCACGGGAAAAGGAACCATTAAGACATCATGCATAGACTTTGAGAAAGTCAGCTATGTAGAGGAGCTTAAGTTTAATCTCCTATTTGTTTCTCAAATCTGTGATAAGAAGCATAATGTTCTCTTTACTGATAAAGAGTGTCTTATCTTATCTCCAAAGTTTAAGTTTGTTGATGAAGATCTGGTGATACTTAGAGCTCCTAGAGGAGTAACTTGTTTGGTTGCAAAGGCAACAAAGGATGAAGCTGTCTTATGGCACAAAAGATTGGGGCACGTCAACTTCAAGAATATTAACAAGTTGGTTAAAGGCAATCTGGTTAGAGGTTTACCTTCCAAGACATTCAAGCTTGATCATTCATGTTTGGCATGGATATAGGAGAGGGGCTATTGATAAAACTCTGTTCATTAAGAAGGATAGAAGAGATATCATGTTGGTACAGGTTTATGTTGATGATATCATTTTTGGATCAACCAAGTCTTCTATGGTGAAGGATTTTGAAGATCTTATGCAAAAGGAATTCAAGATGAGTTACATGATCGCTTGTGTGGAGAAGACGGCGCAGAATGCTAATTTTTATCAAATCATCGACTATCTAACTAGATGCTCAATTAACTACTCGTTGTTAGTTGATCCTGATCTAATCGGTCCATGGCTTCAACAATTTTGGGCTACCTGGTTGCGGTAAAACAAATTTAATATACGTATATAGTATAACTCTCGTAAGAATTCTTTTCCAAAATACTTCTCAATTAAGAGAAATACAA
>BQNB010169449.1:0-13779 GCA_026074375.1 Tanacetum coccineum | reverse complement strand
GGAAACTTGAAAGTTTATGAAGTAATAATAAAGAAAGATTCCGAAATGGTCAAAGGAAAAAGAGAACAAAATAGATCTCTTACCTTGAAGGCCAAAAAGAAATCAAGTGATGAAGATAGTTCAACTTTCGATAGTGAAGACGAAGAATACGCTATGGCCATAAAAGAATTCAAGAAATTCTTCAAAAGACGAGGAAGATTTGTAAGACAACCACGAGACGAAAGAAAGTCCTTTCAAAGAAGTAGAAATGACAAAAATGGTAAAAGTGAAAGAAAATGCTTTAGATGTGGAGATCTGAATCATCTCATCGGAGAATGTCCAAAGTCGACAAGAAGCAATAATCAAAGAGCTTTTATTGGAGGATAATGGAGTGATAGTGGCAAAAATGAGGAAGAAAAGACTAAAGACAAAACTTGTCTTTCAGCCCGACGAGTGGATTAAAGATATGCTTAGGAATAAACTTGGAGCCCGACGAGTGGATTAAAGATAGTGGATGCTCGAAACATATGACGGGTAACCGAAATTTGTTTTCTACATACAAAGCGTATAACGGATGGAACGTCATTTTCGGAAGCAATTTACGCGGTAACATCATAGGCAAAGGTACGATCTCTCATGACTTCTTAATTATTGAAAATATTGAGCACGTAGATAATTTAAAATTTAATTTTCTTAGTGTTGGTCAAATATGTAATAATAAATGCAAAGTAGTATTTACCGAACATGATAGCGAAATAATCAAAGACGAAAGGTCATAGGTAGAGGAATTAGAAAAAGAGGCTATATGTGATGAAATTAGGAAAAAAAACCAGAAGATAAAGTATTTCTTGCTACTTTAGACGAAAACTCCACTTTATGGCATAGGAGATTAGGTCACGCAAATATGCAATTAATTCAATCATTGGCTTCTAAGAAATTAGTTAGAAATTTACCTAAGCTTAATTTTGATCAACATTTTTGTGACGCTTGCAAAATTAGAAAGCAAGCTCATGCTAGTCACAAAGCCAAAAATATAGTATCAACAACTAGATGCTTAGAATTATTACACATGGATTTATTTGGCCTATCCGCCGTACGAAGTTATGGAGAAAATCGTCACACCTTAGTAATTGTAGATGACTATTCTCGATATACATGGACTAGATTTTTAGGAAATAAAACCGAAGCATTCGATGAATTTGAAATATTTAGTAAAATGATTCAAAATAAATTAGGATGTTCTATAGTGTCAATTAGAACGGATCATGGTCGAGAATTTGATAATGAAGTACAATTCAAAAACTATTATGACTTAAATGGGATTTCTCACGATTTCTCCGCTCCTCGGTCTCCACAATCAAATGGGGTGGTAGAAAGAAAAAACCGCACTCTATAAGAAATGACTAGAACCATGTTAAATGAACAATCTATTCCACAAAAATTTTGTTGTAATGCGGTCGATACATCAACGTATATAATTAATAGAATCTCCATTAGACGTATTTTAGAAAAAACCTCATACGAATTATTAAGAGGTAGAAAACCAAACCTTAACTATTTCAAAGTATTTGGAAGCAAATGCTTCATACTTAATACAAAAGATTACCTCACCAAGTTCGACTCGGGGTCGTACGAAGGTGTTTTTCTAGGATATTCGCAAAATAGTAAAGGTTACATAATTCTTAACAAATAAACAATGAAAGTCGAAGACTCCTTAAATGTGACATTCGATGAAACTTCTCCCCCACCTAAAACATCACCATTGGAAGATGATGATTTAGTTGAAGAAGAAGCTATTGAGGTTAATAAAAAAAATCCTTAGGCAATGATCTTAAAGAAAAATCTCTAGAAAATAATGAAACCATAAACATTAAAGAATCTAAAAGTCATCCTCTAGATAATGTTATTGGTAATCTAAATAAAAAAACTCTTAGATCACAAGCTCAAGACAAAATTAATTTCTTTTGTTTTCTTTCAACAATAGAACCCAAAAATATAAATAAAGCCTTAAAAGATGAAAATTGGGTAATGGCCATGCAAGAAGAACTAAACCAATTTATATCAAATGATGTTTGGGAATTAGTCCCTAATCCTATGAATATGACCATTATTGGAACCAAATGGGTGTTTAGAAATAAGCTCGACGAAAATGGCATTGTAACTAGAAATAAAACTAGGCTAGTCGCCCAAGGTTATAATCAACAAGAAGAAATTGATTATGATGAAACTTATGCACCCGTAGCTAGACTAGAATCCATAAGAATATTATTAGCCTATGCATGCGCATTAGACTTTAAATTATTTCAAATGGATGTAAAGAGTGCATTCCTTAACGGTTTTATCAATGAGGAGGTTTATGTGGCACAACCTCCGGGATTCATTGACTTCGCAAAACTTAATCATGTTTATAGACTCAAGAAAGCGCTTTACGAACTTAAACAAGCTCCTAAAGCTTGGTACGATAGATTGAATGCTTTTCTTATTAAACATGATTACACCATGGGAATGCTAGATAACACTTTCTTTACTAAAAAGAAAGAACCCACTCTCATCATTGTCCAAATATATGTCGATGATATTATATTCGGATCAACTTGTTAAGAAATGTGTGATGATTTTGCCAAGATCATGCACGATGAGTTTGAAATGAGTATGATGGGGGAACTAATTTTTTTCATAGGAATACAAATAAAACAATTAGAATATGGTATATTTCTTAACCAATCAAAGTACATAAAAGAAATGCTTAAAAAATTCAGACTGGAAGACTCCAAACCAATGAAAACTCCTATGTCTACGGAAACAAAACTCACGAAAGACGAAGAAGGTGAGTCCGTAGATAATACCAAGTATAGAGGTATGATAGCTAGTTTACTATACTTAACGGCAAGTACGCCCGATATCATGTTTAGTGTTTGCCTTTGTGCACGCTTCCAAGAGGATCCGAAAACCTCTCACCTTAAAGAGGTTAAACGTATCTCCCGATATGTTAAAGGCACTATGCACTTAGGATTATGGTATCCTAAGGGGTCCGGCTTAGAAACAATAGTATATGCGGACTCTGATCATGCGGGAGATTATGTGGACCGAAAAAGCACTAGTGGTATTTGCACGTTTATAGGATGTTGTTTAACATCTTGGTTTTCGAAGAAGCAAACCGCTCTTGCTATTTTCACTACCGAAGCCGAATATGTAAGCGCCAGAAAGGCATGTCAACAAGCACTATGGATGAAACAAGCTCTCGCATGTTATGACATTAGGTTAGATGACATCCCTATAATGTGTGATAACAAAGGGGCTATAGACTTAAGTAAGAATCCCGTACAACACTCTCGTACAAAACACATTGAGATTCGTCACCATTTCCTTCGTGACAATGTTCCAAAAGGAAATATTTCCATAGAAAAGATTTCATCAGAAGATAACATTGCCGATATCCTAAATAAACCCCTCAAACGTGAGCCTTTTAATTACTTTCGTCTAGGTATAGGAATGATGGAACAAATTGATTAAACTCTCATTAAATGTCTCATTACTATAAATGATTGATGAGGTACTTAAGAGTAAACAATCATAATGATCTACAAACAAAATTAAAATGCCAAAATCGAAAAATTAGGAAAAAACATTCGTCAGATGGACGGGCCCCTTAATTCTTAACAGGAGGTCCTCTTAAAATTAAAGGGGCCGACCATACAATTAAGGGGACCGGCCATCTGACAGTTGGTAAAAGTTTTTATATTTTTTTGGTCTAGGATTCTATTTTGCACAAAATCACAATTTGGGAACTTTTCAAAAGGATAATTTATATACAAAATTATGTAACCTTGATTTAGTCAAGCCTTAAGATTTTTTACTTAACATATGTATATGTAATTCCCAATACACTTTAACAAAATCCTTCTCACGACTAGGAGTACATTAAAATTTTATTTTCATACATTGTTGATATATGCTAAAAACATTTTTCAAATCATGCATAATGATCTCGCATTTGTTGCCAAAATATATAATCTAATATTTATTTTGATAATCTTGATTGAGCAACATTAAATCGAGGAGCACTTGGATTATTTCTTAGGTTTTATTTTCTTAGAGTCAAAATATTCGTTACTTCACATTTGTTACATATAGGCACACACTAGGGTTATAAATACAAACATAAGTCTCACTTAAATGTGTTTACAACATATAGTATTTGTTTAAGAAATCTTAAGAGCAGTACAACTATTAGGAGTATTAAAACTATTTGTATAATATGGTTTCTCTTGAAGGTTTTATTTGACCTTCTTGCATGCTTGTCTACATGTTCTTACTTGCTAAATGCCTTTAGTCTTGATCATGTGTAAAACAAAATTAGGACTTTGCTTGCCTATTTTCTTCCTTGCTAGATGATTGTAGTCTTAGTTGCCATAAAAACTAGGACTTGCTGCAAAATGGCCACAAAACAGTCCACCTTTTTACCATTTCCTGAAACAAAACATAAACCTGAACTTTCTGGACCTTTCAGGTGGCGCCCCCCTTAAATCAAACAGGCGGTCCCCTTAAAATTAAAGGGGTCGGCCATACAATTAAGGGGACTGGCCACCTGAAGCACAAATTTTACTGTTTCCTTCTGCTTTTTGGCCCTCTTTCTCCTAGACCCAGCTATACTTTCCCAATTCTCACCAACATTCCTTGGATTTATTTTCTAACAATGTCCATCCATCCATAATCACATCATCTTACTAGTATAAATAAACCCTCATCCTTAATACATTCACCACATTAAACTTGTACTCTCCAATGTCTTCCCCTCATAAACCTTTACCCAAACCATCAAGGGTTGCCAAAATATCAGTAAGACCCACATAAAGGAAGAAGTTGAACCATTGTAACTCTTCCAATGAGGTTGATGTTAACTTACCAATACCAATGCCCAAACCACAATCTCCTATCAATGAACCTACTACTCATTCAAACCATGTTCCACTACAATCTCACTCACTTCCACTTAATGATTCTTGTGACACTAATGTTAGACAAGCTTCCATTCCACCAGAAAGCATCAATCAATCTCACACACAACCCTTATTTCCTCACTTACTCATCAATCCACATGTTGCTAGTATGCTTCATGCTCAAACTCCTTCCTCACCTCAAGGTGATAGCCACACACAACCCCTAATTCCTCCATCTCTAAGTAGAAATGCTCATGAATGACATTAATCAACTTTAAGACCTATCAAATCTTCTAGCCATGCACCTTTCACAATGTAACACTCCCTCATCTCCTTACTCTACAAACTTACCTCACACCATCAACTTAGATCAAGTTGAACAACATGTTGGCTATTGTCCTTGTTGTATCCTTACCCAAAAACAATTCCTAACCTTGAGTGAAGATATCAATTGGATTGAATTTCTTCTCACTCGACCACAACCACCACCTCAAGTCTATCGAGACTACCCTCAAACAACCACCTCCGCTCCAAACTCTCCACTAACAACCAACTAAGCATATTACATGCTTACTTTTTCTCGCCTTCAAATAAATGTCCAACCCTCTCCTTTTGCAAGCAAGTCTAATGGTTTCCTATGGAATTCTTAAAATGTTAGGACCTTTGTAGTTTCATTTTATGTATGTTGCTTTAATATGCTTCAAGCATATTATTTAAATTTGATGTATGCATGATTGTGTCTTATACACAATTTCCTTGTTTAGTGGCATTGATTTTTTCTTTGGCATTATGCATTTAAAGTGTCAAACATCCCATTTTTTTTCTTGTAATTTTTATTTGCTATATGTTAGAAATGGTTGTCTTGTTCTTCTAACTTGTTTTTGTAGCAAAGTTACCATATAAGATCAATTTCCTTGGTTCCTCGAAGGAGGGGGAGTACACATCAAGGGGGAGCATTTATTTCGTCGGTTTTACTAACATTCATCGACGAAGCCTTTTTGATTCTACAAAAGGGGGAAAATGGAAATAAAACTCACTAAATACTTGTTTAAAAATAATTTTATATTTAATGAGTTTAATTTTTTAATCATCAGAAAGGGGAGATTGTTGATATTAATTTTGCCCAAAATACGTTATTAATATTTTTCGACACCTCTCCTAGGTTTTGATAATCACAATAAGGTAAAAAACGTATTATGAAAAAATTATTCGTTAACCAAGCAATTAGTGTAGATTTGTTATTTCAAAAATTTATTTACTTAAAGGTATGAAATATCACTCAATGTTGTAATGCATTTTATGATTAAAGGATTTTATTTTTATTCAACCTCACATTTTTTATAAAAATTTCACAAATATTTTTATATCTTTTATAAAACATTTTTAGATTTAAAAGAATTGTTTTATTTCATTAAATTATTTGAATTCAAATAAAATAAAATTTTTCTACCCAATAACGGCTAGAAACGTCCAGTAAACACATCCCTCAGATAAGACAAAAAAAGGAGAGTCTAGGCTGGGCGGCCCCTATTATTTTAAGAGGACCAACACCCTAGTTAAGGGGACCGCCCAGACAAAAAGCAAGCTCAGCTTGCCTATTAATACTGGACTATTTTCCACTGATTTTCTCACCTTTTGTACATACTTTCTTTCTGTTCCAAATCAGTTTATACTCTCATTTCATTCCTTTGATCATTTAATCATAAAGCTTTGTTTCTAAGTGATCCAAACTTTGATCCTCAAGTGTAAGAGAAGAATACTTTCTACCATCAAGTGAAAAAGTATTATAGCTTAGTGTGTGTCCTTGCAACCTTGTTGCAATTGTATTATATCTTGTAAATCATTTGTGTATATTGTGAAGGTGTGTATCATAGTTGTGTATATTAAGTAGATTGTGGTGATCATTGTAAGTATAGTTAGATCGGGGTGATCTTAAAAGTAGTGTTAGATTGGTGTAATCAAGATAGTGTTTAGTTGAAGTGAAGTTGTTAAGAGAAGGTTAGAAAGGTTGTGACAGAGTTGTGTGGTGAAGAAGTGAAGTGAAGTGAGAAAGGTTTGTGTAGTGAAGTTGTTAGTGAACAGTTATGAATCGTTTGAAGTAGTGTGGTTAGTCCGTGATAGATTGGTTCCTAGCTAGGAGTAGATAATCGACATTTGCTTTTGTAAAAAATTGTTGTAAGCTAAGTTGTGTCTACGGTTTTCTCGCAGCGTAAAGGGAGTTTGTTTGACATAGCTGAAGAAATACTCTCGAGTTTGGTGCTAGGGGAGTGGAGTTAGGGCGAAGAGGTGCTTGTTACCGATCACTATAAAATCCTCATGTTGTGGTTTGATCTTTCCATCTCTTATCTCTTATCTTTCATACTTATTTTATATCTTGTCATTACTTATTTTATTAGTTAAATTGTTCATATTGTGCACATTGTGAATTAACATAAAGTCGAATCTAAGTTTTATAATCAAACTAAAAATAAAATTTAAAAAGCGGTAAACTATTCAACCTCCTTTCTAGTTTTCCACACATTGCAAGTGTTTTCTTTTATTAAAGCTATTATTAAGCTACTAAGCAAAAATTCAGTAGAGTAACGCAGCATCACTACTATTGTTTAGAACACATTTGAATTAGTTGACCTCTAAAATAAGAGGTAATTATAAAGATCGTCCCTGTGGTTATACTCAAATTGCACGTTTCATCCTATTTCGACGTTAATTACACCAAACGTCCTTGTAGTTGACCCAAATGGGTTGACCAGTCCTTTGACCCTAACTCCATCCAGAATTTTGTTATGTTTTCTTCTCGTTAGGGGTATAATTGGCACTTCACATACTTAATACCCTAAGGACCATGTTCGTAACCTTTTAAACTTAACTTTTTCTTTCTTTCTTTCTAACGGTTGTGTGTGATCATATCACATAAAAACCAAAAGTTGTTTCCACCAAAAACCGCCACCTGTATGAGATAAAACCCTAACTGCCAATGATTAAACAAGATGGTTAGAGGTAAGTGGTTTGTTGATTGTTTAATAAGTGTTTAGTTACTACTATGCTTTGTTTAAATGATGTTTAGTTTGTTCAAGTATTTTGTGTATAATAATACTGATAGGTCTTTTGTTCTTTGTTATTTGGTTCAATAATAAGTTTGTTTTCAATCAATGGCATATTTGATAATGAAGACTGGTTATATGCCTTTGTTTAGTTAGTAATGGTCTTTGGTTTTATGCCTGCCTTTGTTTTGTTACTAGTGTGGTAATGGTCTCTGGTTATATGCCTTGTTTGTTCTAGTTGAATGGTGAGCGTAAAGAAATGCAAGTTTAGTTACTAGCGTGGTAATGATCTCTTATGTATTGACTTTTTGCCATATTTGTAGATGTCAAGGGAAAGGCAATTATGAAAGGTTAGTTTACAGCATTGTTCTGCTATAATATTGGCCTAATTGACTCTCTATTATGTTTGATTTTTCGTTATCATTGTAGATGAAAAGCAATAGTTAACAGGAATTAAGGAGGTGGATGATCTTGAACAAAGGATAAAGAATTTAGAAGCAATTTTTTCCCACTTAAGAGATAAAAACCTTAAGCAGAAAGGTTAGTCAGTTAAGGTTTTTGATACATTTTAGTATGATGTGTTTGAGTATGATTTTTAATGGTAGTTATACATCTTTGTAGAAGTGGTAGTTAAATTAGAGGATGACAAATCTTCAGATGATGACACATCTAAGGACTCACAGGATTATCTGTCAGAAGATTCTAATGAAGATTTGATAAACTTTCTGTCTAGTCGTGATCCTCAATGGCAATTCCCTAAACAGAGTCATGAAGAAGACCCCTTGCCAATTGATGTCCCTATGCAGACTGAGGAAGAAGATCCATTGTCACTTGAGATTGTCTACCCAATTCAAGAAATTGCTTCAAGTTCTAGTGATACGAGTAGAAGAGGTGGACTACGATATGGTCTTAGATCATTAGGACCCATACAGGAAGAGGTAGTTATGGTCAAAGATGGATATTCTGGTTCTAGCAGAAAGAGAAATTCTTAAGTTTCTCGCTCAAGATATGTCTTTTGGTTGGTCTGCAATAACTCTTTTATATAATTTATTATATGCACTCAACTTTGGATTCTATGCACTGAACTATGTGACTTGGTATTGTATATAAGCCTTGAAAGGATTCTTTTGTAACTTTGTTCATGTTATATTAGATGATGATGTTTAGGAAATGCATAAGTGCAATATGCAAATTGCAGTCAAGCTGCAGGGCATTTGAATGGCATATTTAAACACTCACTTATGCAGTCAAACTGCATAGCATTTGCAATTGAAGTTTGACTTTAGATAGTCAAATTGCAAATGGTAAATGGCATTTGCATTTGAATGGCATGACCATTTGGATTTGCAGTTTGGAGTTTGCACTCTACAAAATACATATCCAAACACCTACTTATTTAGTCAAACTGCATTATGCAAATTGCAGTCAAACTGCATAGCATTTTCAATTGAAGTTTGACTTTAGATAGTCAAACTAAAAATGGTAAATGGCATTTGCATTTGAATGGCATGACCATTTGGATTTGCAGTTTGGAGTTTGCACTATGCAAAATACATATCCAAACACCCATTTATGCAGTCAAACTGCATTATGCAAATGCAGTCAAACTGCATAGCATTTGCAATTGAAGTTTGACTTTAGATAGTCAGACTGCAAATGGTAAATGATATTTGCATTTGAATGGCATGACCATTTGGATTTGCAGTTTGGAGTTTGCACTATGCAAAATACATATATTTTTTATAAGCAGTTAAATGGAAATGCAGTCAAAAGCATATATATCTTATAAGCATTCAAAATACAGAGTCAACAACCCAAATGTGATAGTTATACATCAAAATACAAATACTAAAGCAAGTAAAAAGTTTCTAAACACCAATATATAACATATCGGGTCATGGCTTCCTCTTTCGTGTGGTTGAAGGTGGTGGAGCATTAGGATCATTAAGAGCTCTTAAACCAAGCACACATCCTGTCATAGCTATTTTCCTGTACCCTCTTGGAGTAGCAGGTTGTGCATTGGAAGTGGATGTAATGAGAGCTCTGAATCTTGTAGAAGCAGTGGGAGCTTTTGATCTTGTGGAAGTGAAAGTAGTGGGTCTCTCCTTAAACATCCTAATCTCAGCATCACTGAGTGGATATTTAACATGATTAAACAAGACCAAATCTTCATCACCAAAAAAAACTTCATCACTAGAATCATCTTTATTACTAGATACTTCAGCTTTAACAACTTCTGCCTCCTTAGCCTCTTTTATCTTTTTTGCCTTTACCAACGTATTAAAATCCTCATAAAGCTTTTTGATTCTGTTTTGAAGATCAAGAGCATCAACCAGTTCAACACTTGCCTTCTTAGTCCCCTTCTCAGATACCATCAGCTTTGACTTTCCCTTCTCAACAGCATCAACCAAATCATCCATTTTTCCCTTCCCCTTATCAGGGCCGTCTTTAGGGGAGTGCGAGAGGTGCCATCTCACAGGGCCACCGCTAGACGAGGGCCTCCAAATTTCATACCCTTCTATTATACATATATATAAACAATACGAGACTCGAGTTTAATTAGTTTATGCATTATTGATACATGTGTATTTTGTGTGTGTGTTTTAGGTTCTTTTTTTGATAATGACACGGGGCCACTGAAATCAATGAGACGGCCTTGCCCCTTATCATTCGTTCTTCTCTATCCCTTATCATCCACTTTTCCATTCCCCTTATCATCTAAAAGTCAATAAGTTAAGATAGGTTAAATCCAAATTGACACTAATCGCAGGCATTAAAACTACATGTATAAAGTCTAACACTAACTTCAAGCATATAACACATGTTTAAAGTCTCAGGCATATAACACAGTCACATGCTTATAAGGCAACAAATACACTAACCTTTTGCAAGTTCTGCTTCATCTATGTAGAATGTGTTATATATATCCTCGAGTATGATCTAAGAATATGAATCATTCAACAACCAATTCGTCTTGCCATATTTAGGAATCACATACTCCATTACTTTGTTAGTAATTTTAACTTTTTCCCAATTGATCTCTTTCATTTTTGTATCTAACAAACAACAAATTAGGGCATTAGAGCAAACCAACATTCAAACAGGAATTAGGGCATTAGGGCAAAAACACATTCAAAAAAAGATAAATACTCACTTTAATCAAATGTCAGAGCGAGTGGCAACAATGATCCGATAGTAGTTGTTGGATAAGAATGATCGGTGTTACGAGATTAAAATAATCGGTGTCCGAGAGTAGTAGTGTAAAATGGCAGGAATAAAAAGCGCGGAAACGGGATCATGGTTTAGAAAGAAAGAAAGAAAGAAAAAGGTTGCAAACATGGTCCTTAGGGTATTAAGTATGTGAAGTGCCGATTATACCCCTGACGAGAAGAAAACATAACGAAATTCTGGATGGAGTTAGGGTCAAAGGACCGGTCAACCCATTTGGGTCAACTACAAGGACGTCTGGTGTAATTAACGTCAAAATGGGACGAAACGTGCAATTTGAATATAACCACAGGGACGATCTTTTTAATTACCTCTAAAAATAATCAACTCTTATTTTAGGCATTAACTACGTCCTTTGGTTAGAAATGACAAAGGATTTAACGAAAATTTATGTCAGCATTTAACGAAATTTTCTCTTATTACTATATATATCAATTACGGTGTGTAAAATGACATCGTTTTACACCGGCCCACAAAGACAACCCAAAACAGAAAGCACCGGCCTAAAATGAAAACAGAAAGCATCGGCACCAAATTGAATAAATAAAAAAATTACAAAATGAACCTTCAAACTATTCAAAAATTTAAAAAACTACCTTAAACTTCTAGCTATTTACGACAATCTTATATAACAAAGTTTATTAATCAAGTATGTAACGTATATCTATCGATTCATTCGTAAAAAAACATACCGTTGAAAAGATCTTTGAATTGCGAATAAAACGAGCCATGCTTCTAACATACGTATAATTTTATAAAAAATGTTAAAAGTTATATATATATTTTTGAAAAAGAAACAGAACTTTCAAAATACACCCTTAAACTATTTAATAACTTTAAAATAAACGACATGGGTCAAAGATGTACAATTATATGAAAGTTTGAATTATATAAATAGCCTTATACTTTTTGCTATTTATGACTTTTTTATATAACAAACTTTGTTTGTCAAATATCTAACAAATATCCAGCAACTTATTTGATAATAAATATATCGATGAGTAGACATCTGGATTACGAACAAAACGAGCCCAATATTGATATGCTTTTGAGATATGTATGATTTTATAAAAAAAATTGAAAGCTTAATATATAATTACCATATACTTTACTTCTTATGATAACTACCATATACTTCTTGCTATTTACAGTTTTTTTATACAACACACTTTTTTTATCAAATATCTAAACTTTCTTTTTCAAATATCTAACAAATATCCAGCAACTTCTTTGATAAGAAATATACCGACGAGAAGACCTCTGGATTACGAACAAAACAAGTCTAACACTAATATGCTTTTAAGATACGTACGATTTTATAAAAAATGATAAAGTTTAAGATATGTTTTTTTGGGGAAAATAAAAGCTTTGAAACACACATTTACATATCTAATAACTTTAAAAATTACCTTAAAGTTTCTTTGAACGAACCGCTATATAATTTTTTTACACCTTTACATATCGAAACACACCTTTACATAACAACTCAAACTACAAAAAAAATTATATAACGTTAAAAGGAAAAATTTAAGTTAAACTTTCGACAAACTAAAATCGGCTACATAAATCTAGCAGAAAATGTTTCTGACAAACGAAAAATATAGAAACTAAGTCAAAAACAGCCCTGTCACAACGCACGAACACTAAACATCTCATTTCTCTCAACCATCATATTTTCTCTCTCATTCATATTTTTTATCTTCACATTTTATCTTTTAAATGTAACACACACATGAACTACATAACACTCACACAATTGTTTGTTTGTCTCTCGATCTGTCTTAAATATGCTCTGCACTAAGAGCATCTTCAATCCTTCTACCTTCAAATAACTTTTTGGTTTTACCATATCATTTTCTTTTCATTTTTGTCATCAAAAAAACTGTACTTATACAGAAGTCCTTCAATGCAAAAAAGCTATTCAAAAGCTTTTTACGATAAATCAAATTTATAAATGCCACCAAATTTTATGTCTCAAAGACTTGTGATCTACCAAGTTTTTCTTTAAAAATATTTTCATCAAGTCTTTAGTGAAATGCAAAAAAAAAAAATTAAAAAGTTTTTTCAAATTGTAATAAGTCATTGCTCAAGTTAGCAAAGTCCCACAAGACAAGGATTTTAGGTGTTTTGCTGCAAGTCTTGCAAAGAAAGGTGTGGGTTTTTATCTTACGCGCTTGATTAAATTTACAATAATAATATAATTTAAATATACAATATAATAGTCGGGCACTTAGGCTAAGCGACTGAGCTTGGGCTTGCGGGTCGCTTGAGCCTGGGCTCGCGCTTGGCTATGGCTTGAGCTATATTTTTTTAATTTTTCTTTTAGAATGGGCTTTAACATATTTTTATTTGGTCCGCCAAAGATTGACTAAACCCGTCTTAGCTATTTTTCACGTATATACATATCAAATCGTTATTTAGTGGGTCACAACAAGTATCAAATAATTATAAAACGACACAGTACACAAACATCCCGCCGCGAAGCGCGAGTTTGCAAACCTCGTTATATACACATTTGTATGTAACTATGTCAAAATTTATAAAGACCACTTTTCTTGGTCATTTCAAAATAACAATTGTTAAGTTCTCTA
>BQNB010169448.1:0-13779 GCA_026074375.1 Tanacetum coccineum | reverse complement strand
TACCTTGTGTCATTTTTCTTTATGTTTTATACCTTATTAGACCCATTTTAACCCACTGCAAATCCTAGAGCCAAACACCCCTTGAAACAGAATTATGTAGAAGGCAAATTCTACTTCTGGAAAGTGGCAGAGGCCAATGAAATACTCATATGGCTTATATAATAAGTAATAGGAAGTAAAGAGTTTCAGCTCAATTTTGAGAGGAAACACTTGACAGCAAAAATTAACTAAATTGTACTTTCTTTCATTCTTTTTTCTTTTCTTTTCCTCTTTAAGTGCAACTTAAGAACACAATTTTTTTTCTTTTTCTTTTCTTCCTTAACTCATACAACAAACTATAAGTATTGAAATAAAACTATGTAGTAAAAATGTTACCCTACTCTTAAAGATGTAAAGGGTGTTAAATGTGATTTACATTAAAGCTCAAACTGTTCACCTGAATCCATTCTAAAATTTGTGAAATAAAACAACCCATTTTTGTTTTCAAGTCTTTATGCAAAATCTTCCAAAATCTTTATTAAATATTACAACTTTACAAGTTCAGAAAGTATAATAAAAGCACAATAAAGTTTCATCTTGTCTCTCCATAGCAAAAGCAGAAGTAGAATCATTGCTGGTTCATAAACTTAATATCTTACATATCAAACAGAATCTCTTTAATTTGTACACTCTAAGAATACTAGAATCATGGTTGTCTCAATGGCTCTTATCCCTTGATATCATGCGGTGTAGGGTGGAAATTTTGGATATCAGATCTAATTCGTTGCAGAGATTGAAAATATCATTGAGTCAATCACGGTAGAAGTTCATGCTCCCATATTAGTTTGTTTCCCGTATAAAGTCTTTGGATTGCCTAGTCTCTTATTTCCAACCATTGTTCCCGAGCAAATTGAGCTATACCTGGTGGTGAATGATCACATCGATCATTTGTTCTTTCTTAAGTTGAAGGAATACCTCAATTTATCAAGCAAGTTTAACATTGTAATACCAAGTTTTGAAGATGCTGTGGGTGAAACAAAACATAATCAAAAAATCAAATATAATCCATTTTTGTATTAGTTTTCATCATCCGTAGAATAATAATCTGTAGACTCATTACTAATAAAATTGCCTTTATAATCTCCATCTCCATCAGATACACTGTACATGTCGGAGTCATATAAATCTTCTCCAGCTTCATCATCAAAGTCATTTAAATATGGAAATTCTTTAGTATCTTCTGCTTGTGTTTCTACTTTGCTTCAACATCATCATGAGCTCGTTTTCAAATAAATTATCAAAGTCTTCATCCAAATTAACATATTCACTAAACTCATCATCTGTTGGCTCATCAATAAGATTGTAGGTAGGAGGTTTTGAAAAGGGGGGGGAGGTGTTTTATTAATTTTAGTACGGTTAAACCAAGTTGGAATTTCCCTATTAAAATTAATAAAACAGAAATTCCAACTTGGTTTAACCAACCTAAAATTAATAAAACACCCCCGTTTCAAAACCTCCTACCTACAATCTTATTGATGAACCAACTGATGAGAATACCTAGAACTCTACCACCCGAATTTCCTGACGGTGTGGGTGAACCTTCCTAGCTGCGACATATTTGTTATTCTTGATTTTATATGTTGTTGTAAGCAGACAATGATATGGGGCATGCCGTTTTGTGTTCTGTTTAAATTGTTCGAATCTTCGGCTTATTCTTCTATTATTTGTTATAAAGTGTAGTAGTTAATTTAACGCTGTAGATGAAGGAGTGCCTTGAGCTACTCAAATTTTACATGTATTTTCTTAGGTTATATTTCAAAACAAATTCACATCTAGTATGTATCTTACGACTTCATAATAAGTTATTAACTTGACAAATACACATGATTAGTTTACATCAACATAATATTAAAAAAGTGGATGGTACAATAGTATTAAAGAGAAGGTACGCATTGATTCATAAGTGCATATATTGGTTAGCGAGTCAAGAAACTCCATATAAAGATAAACAATTACCAAGCATGTATTGTATTAAAATAGTATAATCCATTAATAAACATAAATTGTATAAGAAAATTGAAAAAACAATGTGGATACTTTGAAACATTTAAACTTATCCTAGGGTGAAACAAAACATAATAAAAAATCAAATATAATCCGTTTTTGTATTAGTTTTCATCATCTGTAGAATAAGAATTCGTAGACTCGTCATTGATAAAACTATCTTTATCATCTCCATCTCCGTCAGATACAGATCTGACACTGTACATGTCGGAGTCATATAAATCTTCCTCACCTTCATCATCAAAGTCATTTAAATATGGAAATTCTTTAGTATATTCTGCTTGTGTTTCCACTTTAGGTTCAACATCATCATGAGCTCGTTTTCAAATAAATTATCAAAGTCTTCATCCAAATTAACATATTCACTAAACACATCATCCGTTGGCTCATCAATAAGATTGTAGGTAGGAGATTTTGAAACGGGGGGTGTTTTATTAATTTTAGTATGGTTAAACCAAGTTGGAATTTCTCGATTAAATTTAATAAAATAAATCAGGAAATTCCAACTTGGTTCAACCGTACTAAAATTAATAAAACACCCCGTTTCAAAACCTCCTACCTACAATCTTATTGATGAGCCAACTGATGAGTTTAGTAAATACGCTAATTTAGATGAAGACTTTGATAATTTATTTGGAAATGAAGCTCATGATGATGTTGAACCTAAAGTGGAAACACAAGCAGAAGATACTAAAGAAATTTCCATATTTAAATGACTTTGATGATGAAACTGGAGAAGATTTATATGATTTCGACATGTACAGTGTCAGATCTGTATCTGATGGAGATGGAGATGATAAAGACAGATTTATCAATGATGATTCTACGGATTATTATTCTACAGATGATGAAAACTAATACAAAAACGAATTACATTTGATTTTTTTTATTATGTTTTGTTGCACCCTAGGATAAATTCAAATGTTTCGAAGTGTCCACATTGTTTTTTTTTCAAATTTCTTATACAATTTATGTTTATTAATGGATTATACTATTTTAATACATGCTTGGTAATTGTTTATCTTTATATGGAGTTTCTTGACTCGCTAACCAATATATGCATTTATGAATCAATGCGTACAATCTTCTTAATACTATTGTACCATCCACTTTTTTAATATTATGTTGATGTAAACTAATCATGTGTATTTGTCAAGTTAATAACTTATTATGAGAATCTTTATCTACAAATAATGATGAACACAACCACAAATCAATGGTGTACATCTAAGTTGTGAGGTATTACACATTTATTACTCATGTTTCTAAGTTACTTAAACATCAATAAATTCACATGTATCATCAAGAAACAAAGTAAGGTATGAAACTATATGTTTATGTCACTAATGCATGTTGTAAACATACAAACACAATGAAACAAATAATGGCATTTATTCATATCATGTGTTTTGATTGCAAAATATAATTCTCTTTTAATTAAAAAATATTATTAAAAATTCATTCAGATATCTACCAAAATTATAGGATTTAGATTCTTAAAATTTAATAATTTACACTTATTTATAAAGATATTACCCAGATTTGAGCCTAAATTTATGTATATTCTTAAGTTTTATAAATGACCACATTCTTATTGAGATATTATCCAAAATTAAATGAATTAAATTTGTAATTCAGTTAGCTGGTATATTTAGATTTATATACATTTTCAAACTTCCATATTTTAGGATTTATTGTACACACAATATAATCTTGAATTAACATAATCAACGAAAAAAAATTAATGATATAATCTCAAATATAACCATGGAAGAATCTAAAGGTATGGCGTTGTTTTTTGCTAATCATGCATATGCTGTATACTAATTTTAAAACCATGAAACAAATATTAGATTTCATACGCACTTTAATCATGTTCTCCATATTCTTATTCTGTTGATATTTACAGGTACTATACACAAAAATACAAAGTGGAAAGCTAATGCAATTCCCACAGTCATAGCAACCGTCTATTGATTTTACAAAAAGAAAGCCTGGTAGACCATTTACAAATGCTCAAAGGACACAAGGTTTGTTTCCAAACTAATCTGCAAAATATAGATGTAATCCTTCGCTTATACTCGATGTTTGTTTAGCTATTTAGACTAACAAATATGTTTTTACTTATTTGATATCTAGATTTGTGAGATACTTAATATAACACAACCACCTACAACAACAATAACTAATACTTTTTAAACCATGAAACAAGAATTATATTTCATATGCACTTTAATCATGATTTATACTAATATTTATTTGCTTCATATTGTTCCTTTCTTGCTATTTACAGATACTATACCAACTAATATACAAAGTTTGTTTCCAAACTAAACTCCCAAATTTAGATGTAATCCTTTCCTCTGAAGATAACTTAATTACAACCACTCATTCATGCAATACAATCGACTAAAACACCAAGGGGACGACCACAGACTAGAAACATTGAAACATGTAACGCAACGGATAGATCTAGTTTGATATTAAGAATTAACACACGTATAAAGTAATAAGTAATACTAACCTTTTGTTTAATGATATAAAATCAATATACGAGAGTAGATCTTGAAAACTTTGTAACGGTTAAGATATTGTCTCTATAGTTGCTCACACAACATGTCAACGAGCACGCTATGATGCTAGTGGTTACTTTACGTAAACAACGGAATAGGGTATTGTCGATCAAACAAACAAGCCTACAAGGGGTGCTTGTATTCTGTCGTAAGTTTGAACAAGAAAACACAGCCAACAACTTTGACTTTAGTCTTGCATGCAAATAAGAGTTTGCATGCAATATGATCATATATCACATGAAGGGTGTTCTGCTTTTAATTCTTGTTTCGTGGGGTTTAAGGAGAGCACCGAAACATTTATTGGTGTTTTGTGTTTTGATGAATAAATTATGAAGCTAGGGGTTTGTTTTGTTTATATACATAAACTAGGAAACCAAACATAACCTTCAAGTTCCTAGCTTATCACAACTCCTACTCCTTTTCTCATAACACAAAGTATTATTCCAAAATTGATTACAAAAATATTCCATAAACCTTTTCTGGAAAGCCCTTATGGTCGGCCAACATATGGGGTATCATGGGGTTCAGGTTTTGTCAATTTTAGTCCCTCTTTTAATATTTTAAACATTCGTCTAGTTAGTTATAAAATCATAACAGTAACTAACGGTCGTTTAAAATCATTTTGTGAAGTATATTAATACTTTAATAATAAATATAACGTGTATATATATTAAATGTTTAATAAACGTACTCTTCGTGTATTAACGTGTGTGCCCCCAATAGGTTCATGTAATTTCTAGTTGTATAAAACGCGTATCCGACTATCACATTCCAACAATAGTCACCTCATTTCCGCCAGTAGCAGGTACCGTATTTGCAGCATGAGCAGGTACACTATTTGCAGTTTGCTCACCATTGTTAATGGCCTGATCATCCACACCATGCGCCTGAGTACTCACCACAAGTCATAGGCACGTAGGTTCAAGGCCAGACCGAAACATTATGTCCAACAGCAGCCTGAACACAACGACGTGCCATTAAAAGTTTCTCTCAACCCATAGTCAACAATACTCACCAACAGAATATGCAGCGATTAGGAAAAGGAAGAAAGATGAACACTAAAAAATTAGGGTTTTCAGCCGCGATCAAGTCCCAACCCTAATCAACAACTATAACGATAACAATGAATCAGAATGATGATAAGATAATGATGAATAGAAAGCCCATTTCCATCAATCAAACCCACGAACACATTAAACCAGCAGCAAAATATCGAAACCCTAACAATAGGGATCGATGCATACTGCAGTCACGAACAAACCAGCAACCAAGCAATACTTATGATATACGATCCAAAATGCGTGCTAATAGAGATGCACTCAATAATCACAGCAACAACCAAAACCGCGACAATAGGATATACAAAACAAACCCTAAATAAGGATTTGAACCCCCAATAGATCCCGATCCTAACCAACAACTATTATCATCCAATCAATGATAACAAAATTATAGTAAATTCCGACACCCCAATAAATCAAACCAGACCAAAACCCTAAAAAAGATAAACGAAACCCTAAATGAGCCGCAACCGAATATAGAGATGAATCTTTATCTAGCGTTAGATCATAAAAAGCAGGTTTAATCACGATATAATGACCAGCAGGGATCACCCAGGCCAGGAGGAATGACAATATAAATGATCTAAGAAAACCCTATCAGCAAAAACTAAAAAAACGAACCAAAAAATCCTAACCCTAGCAGCCCGACAACCAAATAAGAGTGGAATACTGCGATCTAAAAAGCATCACAACATACATGATCAAGAGGTCGAGAGGACAGTAAGGTAGGATTATAATGGTTGGATATATTATTGGGATAATAACTTGTAAATGTATCTAAGTTGTCACTTTTTGTTATTATGTGTAGTCATCTTTTTTTTTGCTATTAAAACACAAACTTTTTAAATTCTGACTTTTTCATGTACTCGTGACCTGCTAAACTTGCTAATCCTACATGGAGCCTAGGTTATATGCCATGTCACTTCTAAATTTTTAGTAAATTGTTTTTTTTTCTTATGCATAGTATCTTCTTCATCCTCAATATCACAAATATTTGTATTTTTCATGACATTTTAATCTCACAACCCACCACATATTCATCTCCATCATCAATATCAAATCAAAGTTTAAACTAGAATCCATAACCTAATCGACATTCAAACTAAAACCGTAAATCAATTCGAAATTCAGTTGGAAACCCAAAATCAAGAACACGATGAAAATCAAAATCAAAGGTCAAATCAAAACCCAAAATCAATAGCACAACACACAAACCCGGTTCTCCACCGTCTCGTCTCCTCTATCTGGATAAGTGGTCAGATCTTGTGGTGGTGACCACAACCTCGATCCATCAGAATACTCATCATCACCACCACCACAACGTCGCACAAACGGTAAATCACCTGTAAAAAAACACCCACAGTTGGGTTGTGTAACAGTTGGGATTTTGGGTACACTAGGGGTTATAATTGTTGTTGCTGCCATTTTTAAGGCAACTATATATGAGATTTAGTAGAAGTGAGAAGATGATAGGAAGTGTTTTTTTGTCAAAGTGTTTTGTTTTTTAGATTTGATTTTAATTTTGGATGTGGGCTGCAAGTTGCTAATTGGAGTTTGGGTCTGCAAGTGCAGGCTTGTGTAGAAAATGTTCCTGTAGTACTATTTCAGAGGAATAAAACCAATGTTGATACTGTTAAATGTCGTGTTTGAAGATGAATATTTATTATGGTGTCAAAGCTAAAGAGTTATAGGCAGTGCAGTTTTGCTGTGATTGTTTTGCGCAACATGACAGTTTACATTGACCTTCGATGACACTGCAAATTATCCAGTTTACCAGATTCAATTAGCATAACTTGAACCAATATAACCATACTGGATAACTTGAACCAATTAGCCATCTAGAGGTGTTTTATTTCAGATCCCGGGGAGGGAAGGATCATGATCGGTTCCGTTTAGTGGTGTCGTGGTTTGTATGAGGGAGAAGGGTGTGTTTGTTTAAAAGTTCTAAGAGGGTGATTTGGCTTAATAAGCTGACTTGGATCAATTAAAAAAAAGAAAAATAAATAAATTACCGGTAACCTAAGCAGGTAAACTGATACATCAAAAAGTCAAAATTTTAAAGGTTTGTGTTTTAATAACAAAAAAAAAGATGACTACACATAATAACAAAAAGTGACAACTTGAATACATTTACAAGTTATTATCCCTATATTATTCACCAAAGGGCTTGTGTCCCAATGCTGATGAAGGTGGTTTTTGGGACGGTAGATTAAATAGTATCTTACTATTGTCATGCAATTCACTAAAGGAAAATTTTCTTGTATCTTGGTGTTTGCAGCTCTTTACTTTATATGTTTTTTGCTTCATTTGTTTGTTTGTTCAAATATTTGAAACATTTATATGTTATTAAAGCGAGCAAAACTTATAACCATCGAGTTAAGACCAATAGCTAAAACCTGTTGAGCTGAGAAGTCCTCATAGCCATACACATTCTTCTTTATTAGATGTGCTTTGATTGTGACCCATGTTTGGAAGATTGTGATACGTTCATGAAGAATTTGTCTTCGTGAAAGATTTACAACCTTGACAGTTACTCCACTATTCCACATGTACTTAAATCAAGTTTGAACCATTCATAATTTTAGGAACTCAAAGTGGAACCACTGATGCATGATGTCCATGTTCTACACTTTACTTTCACGTATTAGTTTTCAATAGTACATGTTTCTTTGCTATATAATGTAATGTCGATAGTACAGAAAATTGATAAAAGTTAAAGTCTAGTTTCTCTCTAATTTTCGAAGACTCTTGCCCGCTCAAAGGGTCGTATCCCTCTCGTTTCTTATCTAGTTCTTGGGAGATTGACCATCTTTGATCGGTCTTCTAACAGATTGTCTAAGAATTATGGGGTTCCTGTAATTGCACGCGCATCAGCAATTCATCATATGGCCAGATGAGTCAAAGAACATGATTCAGTAAAGATTAGGATACACTGTTCACAATCTCTGTTGTTGATTGATGTTGATTAGCGATTTGTCCAGTAAAGAACATGAGTAGCTTTTGAACAATTGTTGCTCTCCTACGTCATGGCAGCCACATTGGCTTTATATTTCTGCATTATGTAAGTTTTTGGTGATTCACTTGTTTGTTAGCTTAAGTTGAAACAAACATCAACACATATCCTATTAGTAGTGAGTCAAGCTTGAAACCACAAATTTAACACACTTTGTTAATAGCAGTAAAAGTACCCAATAACTCTTGTTTATTTATAAATGTACGTGACATCGATGGGTGGTGATGTGGGTCACTTAAGTTCTTTTGTTGCCCATACCTTTCCTATGGCCTGATTTTGTGCGCTTGTCTTCCCTGACCACAAGATAGTGGTGGTATATTCTACTGTATCCATTTCAGCTGTTCCCTTCCAAAGCAGTCATGGTATACATATTCTGGTGTATCCATTCCAAAGAAGTCTATTTAAATCGTATTTTAATTGTATTTTAATTGTATCTTGTATTTTAGGCAGCATGGGGAAGCAAGGTCTTATTAGATGTTTTGTGGGGTTTTAGGATGATACAGGAATACTAATTCGTTGGTTGTTTAATCTCTTTTAAGTATCTTATCTTTCGTTATGTAGACATTGTAGAATGATAGAACCCCTTGGGGTATGATTTATTATTGACCACTATTTATAGTGGTAAAACCCTAATACCCTAAACCCACAAACCGGGCTTGAGCCTATTACATAAATAACTTTGACTAACATTAATTACTTTGACTAATAACTTTGACTAACATAAATTACTTTGACTAACACTAACATATATCCTCTAATACTCCCCCGCAGTCCGAGCGGCGAAATCGCGAAAGCTCGGACTGGAGAAAAAACTAAGAAATAAAAATTATTCATGCAGACTCAAGGTATATCTATCTGTCGAAGATGGCAAACTCAACCTGTATCTATCTGCTTAACACGGCAGACTCAAGGTATATCTATCTGTCAAAGATGGCAGACTCAACCTGTATCTATCTGCCGAAAACCAAAAGTCGTCTCGGGACTTATACCTTAGATTCGACAAAAGTCGTCTCGGGACTTGATACCCTAGATTCGACAAAAGTCGTCTCGGGACTTATACCCTAGATTCGACACCAACAAAAGTCGTCTCGGGAATTAATACCCTGGATTCGACATAAAAAAAATTAAATAACTATATTTAAAAAAAATCAAAACAGCAACTATTTGATGAGTCGATCAAACATAACTTCATGTCACCATAACAACTCCAAAACAAGTGCCACATCATTGGGGTTGCTAATTAATATCACTGTCTTCAAAGAAACTATGATCCACGAGGGTTTTATGTTTTTTTTTTATAGAGATCGGTGATATACCGAGATGTGTGTTTGATTGAGGTGGGGTTAGGGTTTGACGGGGTGGCTTAGGGAGGCGGCTCAACTTAGCCACCTCGGTCTGAGGATCAGACCTGCTCCGATACCATGTAGAATGATAGAACCCCTTGGGGTATGATTTATTATTGACCACTATTTATAGTGGTAAAACCCTAATACCCTAAAACCACAAACCAGGCTTGGGCCTATTACATAAATAACTTTGACTAACATTAATTACTTTGACTAATAACTTTGACTAACATAAATTACTTTGACTAACACTAACATATATCCTCTAATAGACATGTAATGCTGATGTGTAGCTTTTTCTTCGATTAACGTTATGTATTGATGCAAAGATTTATACCGGGTCAGAATGGTCTTCTAAAAAATCGAGTGAAACGGGTCTTCTCTAGTCAGATGGATCCTACCTTTTCCCCTATATTGATCCCCTTTCTTTTTCCCCTGTTATTCCATTCTGATGTCGCAGTTTCACCCATTCCTTTCTTACAGAGCACCAGTTAGTATAATTTTACTAGTGTAGCATCATATAACAAATGACAGGACGATATTTATTTGAATAGCATAGCGCCAAAGTTTTATTTTTTAATTATCTAAAAAATTCATCGGGGGCAGCAGAAAGGTTTGATGTCATCAAAAAAAAGGGATTATGGATCGAATAGGGCTAGACAAAAAGTATAGCAAAACGCGTATGGACATATATGAGTATTGTTTGTCACCTAAACTAAAAAACGGGTGTTAAACAGCAATTGCTCAACTCGCATCCTCAAGAAAATTCGGTGGTTTTCTTTGATCGCAGAGTCAAGTACATGTAATGTATGTACTCATGTAAGGAAACGTTTCTTCAAAATTCATCAGATTGGCTTTTAAGTTCGAACCAAATGTCGAGCAATGGAGCTTTACTTTTAAGCACTAGTTTCCGAAAGGACTTATATCTTCCTATTGATGAAGTAATATTAAGGATTAATATAAAAAGACAGAAAACGGTTTTTTTTTCTTTTCTTGAAGATGTTAACAAGTACTAATGTCACTACAAACCATTTGTTCACGGCTATGTTAGGCCTTAGCTTATTAGGTTTTAGTATAATGAGAAGTTAGGCATCCAAACATTAATTTGTGTATTCATGATATGACCAACTCTTTCAAACCATTTCTTCCACTACCAGATATTTGACTTTCACCGACGGATTTTCCGATGGACAGTTTTCCGTCGCTAATTACTGACGCTTTTCCATCAGATTAACAACAGATGTTAGTTTTCAATGTTTAGTCGGCAATCCGTCACAAATAAATATTGTTTCCGATGAACTTCCGACGGAAAACTAAAGAAATACTTTACTTGTCCTAAATGCCTACTTTACACAGTTACACTCATTTATGATTGTATATTGAGATAAGTTTTCACGCACTTCAAAAAAGTAATAAATATGAATAGATAATTAAATTCCCATTTTCATTCTTTCTTCATCTGCCATAACTATTTCATCCGCCAATTTATTTTTGATTCTTCGGTTTCAATTGTGTTTGATTTATTTTTGATTCTCTTATATGTATCTGTAATTATTTTCCCCCAATTTCAAATGTACTATTTGCCCTAATTTTTATTTCGTTGTTGTTTAGGAAATTAGAATTAATTACATGTTTTGGATAATTAGAATTAATCATTTTAGATAACTATCTCAATTTTGATTATATTATAGAATATATAATCGGATAAAAAAGAGTTTTAACTGATTGGATGAATAGAATCAGTTACAGTATGTTAGAGCTAAAAATGACTTGTTTACATCTATTCCAGTGGAGTTTTGTTAACCTACTTGTAGATAATGTTGATGTGAGATCGTCTAATAGCTTTGGTGTGAGCTAATATAAAAAGTTGTGGTGCTAAGGTAAATGTTCAAGTGAAACGGCGAAAATAGTGTTCGCGAAAGCGGCTAGATGTTAGTTGTTTTTTAGGATATATGATGAGGTTAAGGCCTGTTGTGGAAATAACTAACTATAAGGTTGGAAATTTATTGATAAGGTGGATATGAAATTGGTCTTCGTTAGATGGCTTTTGTGTCACAGAGATGGTGGATGGATCGAAAGTCCAATACTTCGAGCAAGTATACTACACATGATCTAAAAAATTGTATATCCCCAATTCTTTATTTTGTGTTTTAATGCAATTTCCCAATGTGTTCTTTTGCTTGTTTTTAGGCATTTTAGATAACACCTCATAAGCCATTTAGACAGGTATACCACCTCCACTAAGTACGACGAGACTGTTTGGTTAACATTTGGCAACTTACTATAAGATACCTCTATGCCGCTAACCTCATCTCATGCCTACAGCTATATGGAGTCTGACCCTGTGAAAATTGCTGTGGAAGGTGTTGAGACGTTCAGGAAGGAGAATTGTGATCTTATCATTGTTGATACAAGTGGTCGGCACAAACAAGAAGTAGCTCTTTTTGAAGAGATGCGTCAAGTTTCTGAAGCGACGGTATACTTTATCTATCTATCTCATTGGCTTTTTTTTCTGTATTTACTAAAGGCTAGTGTTTGTAATCTTGCAGAAACCAGATCGTGTTATCTTTGTCATGGATAGCAGTAAAGCTCAAGCATTTAGGCAGAGTGTTGATGATGGAGCTGTAATTGTTACCAAAATGGATGGTCATGCAAAGGGAGGTGGAGCACTTAGTGCGTAAGTGTCACTGTCCTTTGGATCTGTTGTTGGTACTTTGTGATAAAAATATGCTCTTTAAAGAGATGACATAAAACTACTAATTTTCATATTAAATAAACTGAAAGGCCTGGTTTTTTTAAAGGAAGAAGAAGAAGTATTTCTTTCTGAACATTTGGAGAGTCATTGCATGTTTGTTCGATAAACTGTACCATTGGTCTAGCCTTTCTGTGATGTCAATTGTTGGTTGTACATGGGTTTATCTTAAGTTATGTTTAATGTCAGGCAAGAACAAAGCAAAGAATATTGAATGTAAAAACTTACTGCTTAAAATGTGACTCTTAGTTTGCATCACACCAAGCACCTTGCCTGGTCCTCAAACGTGATCTAGAAATTAACTATTCACACAACCACATGAACCCATTTGCTATTAAGGTGGTCTACTTATGATATGGTCAAAGCCTGGTAATATCCTTGTAGAATCGGATGCGAATGCTCGTGAACAAGAGAGAGAGAGAGAATAGAAACAAAGGATGACTGACATTAACTCGTATTGAAGCAGATTCACTCCTTCCACCTTCTATAATGTCATCATTTTGAATTTTTGGATTAAATTATCTAGTCTCATCTTAAATGTTTTGAATGCGTCGGATTTCATTTTGATTTTACTACAACTTTTGTTATTTGAATGTTAATTATTTGTATTGAATTTATTTAGTTTTGGGTTACTCATTTTTATTGTTAGCTCTTTTTAGTTATTTAGATACTAGTTTAAATAAATGTGAGCTTTATTGAATTTTTTTTATTTATCATAGAATTATGACTGTTTACCAACGGATCTCTAACGGAATTACTTCTGACACTTTTCCGACTGACAATTGTGACGGATTTCTGATGGGCAAATTCTGTAGTTGTTTCCGACAGAGTTTCGACTCATAAAAATTAGCGACCATGGAAAATCCGACAGCCTATTTCCGTCAGAAATCTGCTGGAAACACCTGTTACCGACGGATTTCCAACGGAAAAATCTATCGCTATAGACCAATTTTGTAGTAGTGACGTATGTCATTTTCTTTTAGTCACTATA
>BQNB010169446.1:2120-13780 GCA_026074375.1 Tanacetum coccineum | reverse complement strand
TGATGTAAACGTTTAATCGTTTAATGCCCGTTTACATTGAATGATCATTTTTAGTTTACGCGATTTAGCTTAACGATTAGATTTAAGAGCAAACGCGTAAAACCCTAAAAATAAATTATGAATTACGTAATGTCATACAATGACCTAAAACACGAGGTGTTATATATTGGATATAGGTGGAAACCTACAGGACGGACCTTCACTATAGATGGAAATACATGCCCTTTAACTAGGATCACCTCCACTAAAGTAGTGCCTCTTAAGGAAAACCAGAAATTAAGATATACCGTAGGAGAACCCATGTTGCAAAATCGGTAGATTTGAGCAGTGAACCTAGTATCTTAGGACATAGGCCTTCTAACACATCAGAACCCAACAAACATTAGGGATCCACTGTTTCAAATTCTCCATACTCTTCTCTTGTCAATTTCAGGTTGTCTAAATTGTTCTCTGGTATTTGGACTCCGGATGCTCCAAGCATATGACAGGAAACCGCTCTCAGCTCATCAACTTATCAGTAAATTCATAGATACCGTTCAATTTGGGAATGATCATGTTGCAAAAATCATAGGCTATGAAGATTATCATATGGGAAATGTTATAATTTCTTGGGTTTACTATGTGGAAGGGTTATGACACAACTTATTTTCTGTTGGCTAATTTTGTGATTCCGATCTCGAAGTAGCTTTTCGCAAACACACCTGCTACGTTCATAACTTAGAAGGTGTTGATCTACTCAAGGGATCAAGGGACTCCAATTTATACACTTTGTCTTTGGAAGATATGATGTTATCCTCTCTCATTTGTCTCTTATCTAAGGCTTCAAAGACAAAGTCTTGGTTATGGCATCGAAGGTTATCCTGTTTAAACTTTGATTATATCACTACACTAGCCAAACAAGGACTGGTCCGAGGGCTGCCCAAATTAAAGTTTCAAAAGGATCACTTATGTTCCGCATATGCTCTAGGGAAAAACAAGAAACATTCCTACAAACCCAAAGCTGAAGACTCCATTCAAAAAAATCTCTATCTGTTGCACATGGACCTTTGAGGGCCAATGAGGATTCAAATTATTAACGGGCGGAAATACATATTGGTTATTGTTGATGACTATTCTCGGTTTATGTGGGTAAAATTTCTACGATCAAAGGATGAAGTTCCAGAGTTCGTGGTTAAATTTCATAAAATGATTCAAGTTCATCTCAATGCGATAGTCTGAAATATCAGAACAGATAATGGCACAAAGTTTGTCAATTAAACCCTACGAGCTTACTTTGAAGATGTCGGGATCTCACACCAAACATCGGTAGCACGCACTCCACAACAGAACAGATTTGTCAAAAGACGGAACCAAACTTTAGTGGAAGCTGCTCGCATGATGTTGATATTTTCTAAGGCTCCGCTATTTCTCTGGGCAGAGGCAGTTGCAACCGATTGTTTTACCCAAAACCGATCATTAATCCGAAAACGTCACAACAAAACGCCGTATGAACTTCCCCATAACAAGAAACCCGACTTATCTTATCTTCATGCATTTAGTGCTCTATGTTACCCCACCAATAATAGTGAAGATCTTGGAAAGTTGAAACCTAAAGCAAATATTAGAATCTTCGTCGGTTATGCTCCTACAAAGAAGGCTTTCCGAATCTACAACAAGAGGACCTGTCTAATAACTGAAACTATTCATGTTGATTTTGATGAGCTGACAGCAATGGCTTCTAAACAATTCGGTTTAGGACCCGCACCTTAACTCTTGACTCCTAGAACAATCAGTTAAGGACTCTTTCCAAATCCTCCTTCTCCAACACCTCATGTACCACCAACTAAGAAGGACTAGGATATTTTGTTTCAACCGATGTTTGATGAATACTTTAATCCTCCACCTTTTGTTGCTTCTCTAGTTCCTATAGTTGTTGCTCTAGAACCTGCTCATTTATCTGGTACACCTTCCTCAACTCACATTGATCAAGATGCACCATCTCTAAGTACTTCACAAACCCCTCAAGAATCATAATCCCTAGTTATTCCTTCTGGTGTTGAAGAACATTTTCATGATATTGAAGTTGCACATTTAGATAACGATCCCTTCTTTAGTGTTCCTATTCCAGAACCAAATTCTAAAGAATCTTCTTCAAGGGATGTTATTCCAACTAATGTGCACTCAGTCAATCAACTACCTGAACATCTTAGAAAATGGACCAAGGATCATCTGTTGGATAATGTCATTAGCAATCCCTCACGGTCTGTCTGACATCAACTACAAACCGAAGCCAAGTTTTGCTACTTTGATGATTTCCTCACTTTGTTGAACCAAAGAATTATAAAGAAGCTTTGAAAGAATCCTATTAGATCGAAGCTATGCAAGAAGAACTTAATGAGTTCGAATGACTTGAAGTATGGGAACTTGTCCCTAGTCCAGATCGTGTCATGATAATCACTTTAAAGTGGATATTCAAGATTAAATTAGACGAACTGGGAGGTGTTTTGAAAAACAAGGCTAGATTGGTAGCAAGGGGATATCGTCAAGAAGAAGGGATCGACTTTGAAGAATCTTTTGCACCGGTTTCTTGACTAGAGGCTATAAGAATCTTTATTGCATATGCCGCTCACAAGAACATGACAGTCTATCAAATGGAGTCAAGACTGCATTCTTGAATGGCATACTTCGTGAAGAGGTCTATGTCAGTTAACCAAATGGATTTGTAGATCAAGATAATCCCAACCATGCTAACAAGCTAAAGAAGGCTCTTTACGGGTTAAAACAGGCTCTACGACCTTGGTATGATTTGTTATCATCGTTTCTACTCTCCCAAAAGTTCTCCAAAGGTGTTGTTGATCCTACATTATTCACTTGGAAAGAAGGCAAAGACATCTTACTGGTACAAATCTATGTAGATGATATAATATTTGCTTCTACTGATCTAGCACTCTGTGAATCATTTTCTGAAATAATGTGTTCAAAATTTAAGATGTCGATGATGGGCAAAATGTCATTCTTTCTTTTACTTTAAATTTCTCAAAGTCCTAGAGGCATCTTTCTTAACTAATCTAGATATGCTCTTGAAATAATTAAAAAGTATGGAATGGAATCTAGTGACCCAGTTGATACTCCTATGGTAGAGAAATCCAAACTTGATACATATCCACAAGGGAAAGAAGTTGATCCTACACATTATCATGGAATGATTGGCTCCCTTATGTATCTGACAACCAGTAGACCAGACCTTGTATTTGTTGTATGCATGTGTGCCCGGTATCATGCTAAGCCTATCGAAAAGCACTTACATGCAGTTAAGCGAATCTTTCAATACCTACGAGGAACCATTAACATGGGTTTGTGGTATTTGAAGGATTCATGTATTGCACTAACAGCTTTTGCAGATGCGGATTATGCTGGTTGCCAAGATACCAGAAGTACATCTGGCAGTATGCAGCTATTGGGTGACAGATTAGTGAGTTGGTCGTCTAAGAAATAGAAAAGCACAGCCATATCCAGTACAGAAGCTGAATACATAGCCCTATCCAGATGTTGTGCTTAAATCCTTTGGATGAGATCACAACCAACAGACTACGGCCTTGGATTCAACAAAATACATATGTACTGCTATAACTAGAGTGCTATTTCTTTATGTTGTAATAACGTCCAACATTCCCGATCCAAGCATATTGACATCAGATACCATTTCATCAAGGAGCAAGTGGAAAATGGTGTGGTTGAACTATACTTCGTCAGAACAGAATATCAGCTGGCATATATCTTTACTAAGGCATTGGGACGAGAAAGACTTGACTTTCTTATCAACAAGCTTGGAATGAGAAGTATGTCTCCTGAAACGCTAAAAAGACTAGCAGAAGAAGAAGAAGAGTGATGGTGGCACGTCTTCTTGTATCCTATGTAAATACAGAAAATAAGAAAAACGTAAAAAGATTTTGTAATTTTATAAAATTTTACAAAAAGAAAATAGAAAAATATAAAACTAGAAAATCAAATAGAAAAATATAAAATCAAAAAATCCAAAAATATGTTGTTCATGACATGTCTTCTAAAATCAATAATATTTACGGCTTTAGAAATGTCATTTAACAATGACACGGAGCTGTAAATAAAGTTCGAACAGAAGTTATAAATATTTTCAAAACATGTCATTGGCTTGCAGTTATTTCATACTGCAACTCGGTCTTAATCTTAAAGGCAAGTACTTCGTCAAAAATAAAACTTGACCTCACAACGGGAATTAAGTTTCTCGGGCATGATCTACTTAATGATCATGTAAAGGCTTGTGTATACTTTGCTAGACAACCCGGGCTTTCGTTCAAATAAGTGTACGTGTCAGTGCATTTATTTTTTAAAATAAAAGAAATCTTATTTTTGGGTGTAAAACGGTGTTGTCTTTAAAATAAAAACAATTCATCATCTCAGTCTCATCACAAAAAGAATTTAAAAGAATTTTCTATCACTTAAACAGTGTCTACAACTCTTTAAATAGAAATCGGGACATTATTTAAGGGGGAAAATATGCTAAAAATTCTTTCAAAATAATAAAGAATCAAACGGAAAAGTGTTTGACAATAACGACTAATGAAGTAAAGGGGAGTTAATCTAATTTAACTCTAAAAGGACTTGAGTCATTAATTAGTTCAATCTTTAGGGACTAAAAGGCAAAATCTAAGGTTTAGATACTTAGTTAGCAACTTAAGGGACTAAGATTGTCACGTCTATAAATTGTTTAGACTTAGTATAAAGTTTAAAAGAAAATAGAAAGAGTTGCAAACAAAAAAGGCCATTTTTGCCAACTTTGAAAGTCCAACCGGTTAACACAAGTTTCATAAACACATTCCTCACAAAAAATTTCAAACATATTACTATAACCATACACATTTCGCTCGATTCATACTCAAAATCAAAACCATTTTTTTCAAGATCAAGGTAACCATCTAACTCGTTCCTAATCATGTAAATATCTTATGTTTAAAAGGAATCAATCTGAAACTCTTTTAGTTAGTCGAACGATCCTAAAATCGCTTTAGGGTTCATCAAAACTGAAAGTAAGTGTTAGTCTAAATTGGGTTAGGGGTCTTGATTGTTAGGGTATCTTGATCATGCACTTATAACAGTTTTGTATATCTCTAAGTGATTTGTGAGTTATATTGATTCTTGTGAACAAGAATCCTGCAGAACATGCCTAAGTGTTTGATTGTTTGTGGGTTTGTGTTATGTAGCATGCTAAAGGAATCCTAATGCCTCTATAATGGGTTTAAGCATCTAGGAATTATGTGTAGTTCATCATAAATAATTTTTGTATGCGAAACATGTAAGAACTTGGTTTAGATGAATCGTGTTTGTGGCTAAATGGGAAAGAAATGTTCCCTAGGTTTCTAAGTATGCCTATAATGTACCTTAGTTGCCTTGTTGCCAAAATAACATGTGAAATCTTTGATTATGCTCAAAACTATTGAAAAGGGCTTGAATGTGGTTTAATCTTGATGAAAATTGTTTCTGCTATGTCTTTGATAGATGTTTGTTATCTGTGAAAAACAATTGTGGTTTAGAATGTGATTAAAATTTATGTTAAGTTGATATGAATTGTGCGAAACATGTTTAGACATAATGGTGCGAAATATGTTTAAACATATTTGTGCGAAATATGTTCTGTCTTGTTTGTGCGGAATATGTTAACACATATCCGTGCGAAATATGTATGTGCTTATTTGTGTGAAACATGACATAGGTGTTACAAACGTACGAAATATGTCTATTTTATGAAAAAGAAACTCTGCCCAAATTTCTGTAGAATCTTGCGAAACATGAGATAGTTTATGTTTAACTTATGTTTGTCTTTTGACCACTGATTGACTGTTTGAACTAGGTTGACTTTGACCAGTCTGTTGACTTTTAATAGTTGACATTGACCATTGATCGGGGTTGACTTTCTACACTTAGTGTTAAAAAGAACTTAATTGCATGAAACTTAATCACAAACTTCATCTAAATCAATCACATCTTCAAGGATAATCAATCAAATCAGTAATATATATATGTTGCGTATATAAACTGTATTGAACAATTCTTAAGCAGAATCATGTCTCAAGAACAACGTCAACAAGCTGCTCATGAGGAAAAATTAGTTCCCTCTGCTGATAGAGTCAAGATAAGTGCTACAAACATGAGGATTGAACCTTCAGTGCCTCAAAAGTAAGAAACATTCCAAGTTGTCCAAGATATCATCAAAGCTTCTCCATGCTTCAAGGCTTTTACTACCACTGCAGATGTGCCAGAAATCTACATGCAGTAATTCTGGTTTACTGTTATGAAGCTCAAGAAGACTCCTTTCTATGAGTTTAGTTTAGATGATAAGAAATTTACAGTAGATGTTGAAGTCTTCAGGAAGATTCTTGATATTTGTCAAAGAGCCCTAAATAAAGACTGTTGCTCCTCCATCTGAATAAGACTTGCTCGCCTTTCTTATTGAACTAGGATACAAGGGTCTATTGGATCATCTTGCTAAGATGCTTGTTGATCACATGCATTAACAATGGAGAACTTTGGCTACAATCATCAACAAGTGTTTATCTGGGAAGACGTCCAACAACGACAGACTCCGACAATCAAGAGTTGCAATATTTTGGGGTATGTTCCACGAGGAGAATGTTGATTATCTTGAGTTGATTTGGGAAGACTTTGCATATAAAATTAACTACAGGCAGGCAAGGCTGAGAAGACGTGAAATAATGTCCTACCCTAGATTTACCAAAATAATCATCAATCACTTCCTCTCACTCAACCCTTCCATTCCCAAAGTACCAAGATCTGGTATGCACACAATCAAGGATGATGAAGTAATTAGAAGATTGAAGTTTGTCAAAATTGGTGAAGACTTTGAAGAATATGGTCGTACCATTCCTAAAACTATGTTGACTGAAGGGATCAAGTAATCAGAGGCTTATCAGACCTTTATCAAATACTCCATTGGCTTGATACCTCTGAAGAAAAGCAAAGGTAAAGGGTCACAAGGCAAGAAGTCATATGTCACTCCAAGTCTGCAAGTGTTGAAGTATCTGATAAATTTGATCCTAAACCTGCTAAAAGACAAACTGCAGTAGAAGAAAGTTTCAATCTCGGCTGATGACAACATCATTCCTGAACCAGATGTCGCTTTGGAGTTAGGAAAATCTATGAGTTTAACTGAGGCTAAAGAAGAGGAAGCAGCAAGGCGAGTTCATGCTACTCATGAACGACTTGTAACGGAATCTGACCCTAAACCTGCTAGAAGATCAACTAGAAGAAGACCATCTGGCATTGACTTCAGAGATACTTCAAGTGTGTCGAAGAAGAAATCACCTGATCAGTCTCAGAAGCTGAAGGGTATTCAAACTATGACTGCTAAAGAACAATTAGCTGCAAATACTATGCAAGCACTCAAAGCCAGCAAGAAACTTAGCAGGAGTTAGCCACATGCTGGAGGCTCAAGTGAAGGAACTGGTGTTTCACCAGGGGTTCCCGATGAGTCAACAGTCATTCTCACAACCTCAAGTGAAGGAAATGGTACTAAACCAGGGGTTCCCGATGAGGTAAAAGGCAGTTTTGAAGCTAAAGGTGATTCTGTAATAGATTGGGGTTCAGAAGAAGAGAGTGAATATTCTGAGGAAGAAAATGTTGATGAATAAATTGAATGGTTGACTACTAATGAAGAGGAAGAGAAGAAAGATGATGATGAAGATGATAAAAGCATTGATATTAAAAAGACTGATGATGATGAAGAAAGTGATGATGAATTTATGCATGGTGATGAATATGTGCATGATGATGTGGACGAGGAGATGAAATATGTTGCTAAAACTAGGAAAGATGATGAAGAGATAATTGATGTAGAAAAGACAGATGCTGAAAAGACAGAAGTAACAAAGGGTGATCTTGAGCAAGCTAGAAAACTTCCACTTACAAGCTCCAGTTTATTTGTGTCATCCGGTTTTGGTAATCAATTCCTTAACCTTTCTTCTGATACTTCTTTAATTGGTACTACTAAGGAATCTGCAGATATAGAGATCAATTCACTGTTGGATATTCAAATCCAACAAGAGGTACCACATATCCAGTCTCCATCAATACTCACTGTACCCGTTTTGATGATTCCCAAGCCCATGGTTCTCTCACCAATACCTGAAATTCCTACAGTAACTCCTGTAACAACTCTTCTACCTCCTCCCTTTATCACCAATCTCACACATGTACTGCAACAACAAACAACACCAATCCCTACACCACCAATCACCACCGCAGCTCCATCTGCTACAACAATTCCCGATCCACTCCCCGCAATCGTTCAAAGAGTATCTAAATTGGAAAAGGATGTTCAAGAGCTCAAACAAGTTGATCAATCTCTAACAATTATTGCAACAATCAGATCTCAGGTACCAGCAGCTGTAGATGAGTATCTTGGATCAAGTCTTGGAGACGCTCTTCAAAAGGTACTTCGGAAACACACTGAAGAACTTATACAACAAAGCTCTTAGAAAGATGTTTTCGAGATTATCAAGATCAAGCAAGAGCAAGCAGCCAAGGAGAAAATGCTAAAATTCTTAGCTACACCATATGATCTAGCTCTCAAGGCTGAATTCAAACAGAAGTTGATTCTTTTCAAGATGAACTGTGTACAAGCAGTAGTAACTTATACACCAGTAGCATTAACTGTGTACAAGCAGTAGTAACTACTTAGAATATTTTCTTTAATATTCACCAGTAGTACTAACATATACTAGCAGTACTAATATACACTAGCAGTACTAAGTTACACTAGCAGTAGTAACAATGAACTAGCAGTACTAACTACTTAGCATATTTTTTTATTAGAGCTAATGAACAACACTAACTTTAGCTTAGCAGCAGTAACACAAACCTTAGCAGCAGTAACTTCAAGATCATCATGAAGTCTTTTAATCCTAACAATCCTCCCCTAAACTTGATATTCTCCTTTAAAATCTCAAGTTTCTTCATTGAAAGCTTCATTAATCACCAGGAGGATGCTTCCAAACACTTTATTCAGGTACATAGCCTTCCTTAAGCTATTTCTTGACTAATCTAAGAAGCTCAAATGCCATTTTAAACACATAATCAACTTGAAGCTTCACATCATTGAACATTTGATGTAGTGTGTGTTTTGTAAGTGGATACATCTTCTCAACCAATAGATTAAATAGCATAGATTGTATTGTTATACAATGAACTCCACAAGAATCATAAAGCTTCCAATTCAGCACTTTAACTAATCCTTGTTGATTCTTCCATACATTATCTTCAACATGATGTTCAAACATGGTCTTCAAATTAAGAAGTAAGAAATTATCCATGTAATTCACTGGCTCTGTCTTCTTAAATCTTGCTTTGACTATGCTTCAAAGAACATCCAAGTCTTCTCTGTCAAAGTTTTTAAGCATCTTTCCAAAAGTTAAATACATCTGATGCTTACCATCTGCTCTGATAATTTAAAAAAGCTTTTCTTTCCTTCTTTGTGGATCTTGTAGTCAACAATGGTTGGAGATTTAGTAGATAAAGGTGTAGCATCAATAGTTACATCATCTCCATCATTTGGAACTATTTCCAAACATTGCTTAAGCTCTTTAGACTCTTTGTCTTCTTCTAACTTTTTCTTTTTAGAGCTTTCTTGTTCCAGTTCTTCTCCTGCTCTTTTAGAACTACCTTCTGCTCTTGTCTCACTGCCTTCTGCTCTTACTTCACTACCTTCCACCAATTATGTATCCGTATCTACAAATGTGTTTACCCTTTTCATAGCTTTGTCAAATAACTTTTGAATATCATCAAAGCTTTTGTTCTTCAATTGATTGTGCTTGTATCCAGCTATGTTTTTTAGAGAAGTAGACATTGTATTTCTCTTTTGAGCCTTAGTTGGTGGTTTGTTCCTCTTTTCTTTTGATCTTATTGCTGTAAAGTGCTTCTTTCTTGCTTATAAGAGTTGTACAAACAACTTGGACTTCTCTTCAATACGCAACTTCTCTTGTTCTTCTGCTTGCATTTGTTGATCCATTTGATAATCAGCATCTATCATTGCTTGCACATTATCCAATGAAACAATGTTGGCTTCTTCTTCTCTTTGTCTTACAAGCATATCTTCTTCCTCTAATTCATCTTGCATTTGAGCTTAAAGTCTTTGAGCAACTTCCTCATCATGCCTAATTTGATCTTTTTTCTTTGTTGGTTTCTCAGGCTTTTCCATGATACCTTTACCTTTATCTTTTAATGGTAGTTGTTGAGGTCTTGTTCTTGTTGTAGATTCACTCTTATCTCCTATCACAACCCCTTTGACTTTGGATTTTGCACTTCTGGTCTCTATTAAAGTCTGAGCAAGAGTCAAATCATTAGCAGCTGTAGTTTCAGTTGGACTGGCAGTAGTAACTACTTTACTAGCAGTAGTAACTGGATCAGCAGTACTAACTTCCTTTTTAGCCACATTAATCTCTTTTTCATCTATATCCTATCCTGCAAACACTTTTTCATCATCAAGAACACCTGTATCAAATATTAGATCATCACCATACCTCCCCTGAGTTTCATCAATCAATGTAATATCTGCATCTTTATCAATGTCATCAATTTTCTCCCCTGTTTGGATGCATCCTCCTGATCACCCAAACTAGGATCATCAGAGGAAACCATTCTTGCAGATCTACCAACCTTGTATAATCTTTTGAGCTTGTGAGTTCTTGATCCTCCTTTCTTCTCTAGCTTCTTGACTCTTAGTTTTAAACTTGTAATCTCCTAAGCTTGAGCAGTCTTTGTGTTCTCCAGGTCAAGAACTTTTTGTTGCAATTTGGTATAAAATTCCATCAATTCCTTAAGTTTCATACTATCCTCATCATTTCAAAGTGTGTTACCTCTTGCAAGTAGTGGATCATTAGAATGTTTAGATACATTCTCAGACCTAGTCAGAGCAATTGTATCCCCCATGGTTTCTTGGCGCCTGTGACCACTACCTGAACTAGTTCCTATGGAACTTGGTTCATTAAGTGTTGCCTTAGATTGGGTCTTATTGATGTTACCCTTATCTTGCTCTGCATCTAAGCCAGTAGCAGTAGTGTCAGCCTTTTCCAAACTGTCATCCATCTCCTTATAGACAGCCTCATTTGTAACATTGTTTATAGGACCACTAGGCTGAGGTACCTCAGTATCCTTTCTCTTTGGCTTCCTAGGTTTTTGTTTCTTTTGAGGTTGAGATATTGATGGTTGAATAATAGTGGGTGTGTGATAGGGATCAGTGGGCATTGCTGAACCTTCACCCATTTCTTCTTGAGCTTGTACCACCATTGTTGGAAATAAGGGTGTTTCTCTTCTAGAAAAGCATTTCCCTACCCTTCTCATGTTTCTAAAAATCTTCTTAGTATGAGAGGGTGTAACATAAATCCTTTTATGATTTGATATTCTTTCCAGTTGTTTCTCTAAAAACACTTGTACAAATCTTGGATACATTAAGAATTTTCCCTCACTATCTAAGTTCTTCACCATACTTTCAAATATGTACTTTGAAAAGTTAAACTTCTGGTTTGTAGCTAAACAGATAATTGCAGAAGCCATAGTGCTACTAAATTCATTCCATGCAGTAGTCTTAGCACTTAGGCATTGCAAAATGGTATGAATAAGGAATTTCCATT
>BQNB010169445.1:0-13780 GCA_026074375.1 Tanacetum coccineum | reverse complement strand
TATGGTGTTTTTCCTGAGAGGGTTCTAATTAAAATCCTATTAAGTATGTAAGTTGAGGTGTCTTATGCGTTGCACCAAATATTTTGTGGAATGGACAAATTCCCCAAGGTACGTAACTTTGTTGTTAGAGATTATTCCAAGTTACGGGATAGACATTTGGGTAATTTTGTCTTTTAAGATTTCTCCTAGGTTGCGGTGTTTTAGACCGAGGTTAAGAATTATTAACTTTCCTAGGTGGAAGAGTTTTTTTTATCTAGCTTCGGGTTTTATAAATCCAACTCTGGGTTTTAAAGATGGTTTATAAAATCGCTTTACCTCTTCTTTAATAGCAAGGTACGTTAACATTATTGAAAATTAACTAAAGAAAACTTCTATTAACTAATTATTAACCAAAAAACCGCACAACTCTATTTATTAAACAATTATATATATAGGTGAAACAAGCTAATGGGAGAAAAAGCCACAATTAACACTTATGAGCCTTAAAGGAATCCAACTATTCTATGTTTAGCATCACAACTTATACTCTACTCTATCATCTCTTCTTCTTCACAATTTAAAATTTCTAATAAAGAAACTCGTGAATACTTAGCCTAACGAATTAAGATCGGCACTTTGGCAACAATCTCAACTCTAATAAATCGATCTTCGCATATTTAAAATCAATTATGGGAACTTGCAAAGTCTTGACCTTTTCAAGCTAGACTTGCGTTTTATAGCTCCTTGTATAAAAGATTAGCAAAATCAATCTATTTAAAGTTAAGGAGAAAGCTAAGATATAAAACCGGTCGGGTCAAAATTTACTTTTCATTCTCACCAACAGAAAGCCTACATTCGTGTCAACTTTTTTCTATTTTTCAACAACCTTATATTTTTTTACTGAACAATAAACTAGATATTAAGACTTAAAAATTTAAATTTTTTGTGGGAAAACGGGGTACGTGAGAACAACGAGCAAAAGTAGGCAAGATCATATCGAAGATATACTACCCCATACTAAAATTAAACATTGTCCTCAATGTTTCTTAGCCTAAGACTTAAAAACCCCATACTAGAACTCAAAAAGTCGAATGCATAACCCAAGCATGAAGAAAGTATCACAAAAATCTCAAGCCGTTTACCAAGTATGCTAAAAGATTAATGTTAGTCGATAATAATCTTTAGGATATCGAATTTCCCCAAACTAATGGCAAGCAAAGGCTAGGAAGCTCGAGTGGACCGGGACAAAACACCAAACACGAGAGTCTTCAGAAATTTTGGGTTCATCCTGCAAACAATCACAAGTACACACACAACAAGAATCGGAAGAGTACAAGACTCCTCACATCACAATAGAAAATAAGAAAGAAAATATAAAATGGATAAGCATGGGGTGCCTCCCACGAAGCGCTTTATTTTTGGTAACTGAGTCACATAGCTTGACTCGATCCTTAAATTCATTTGTCCTTAAGGAAAGTCTGGAGATCCGGGACAACCATTGTTGGTGTGTCCCCTCCGAAGTAGTGCTTAAGTCGGTGACAGTTCATTTTGAAATTTGATCCATCAGAGTGAGATAATTTGGCAGTGCCATATGGAAAAACTTCGGTTATAGTGAAAGGGCCGGACCATCGGGTTTTAAGCTTCCCCGAGAATATCTTTAGACGAGAGTTAAAAAGCAAGACTTGATCACCAACATTGAAAATGCGGTTTTTGATCTTTGAGCAGTGAAGCTTCTTCGTCCTCTCCTTATAAATCAAAGAATTCTCGTATGCTTGATCACGAAGCTCATTAAGTTCATTAAGTTGCAGCTTTCAATGATCGCCCGCGGTTTTAAAATCGAAATTAGCATGTTTTAATGCCCAATACGCTTTATGCTCTAATTCGATAGGTAGATGACACGACTTTCTATACACGAGCTTGTAAGGGGTGTAACCAATTGGTGTCTTATAAGCAATACGGAATACCCATAGAGCGTCATGAAGCCTATCGGACCACGAGGCACGGTTTTCTCCAACCGTCTTTTCTAAAATTCATTTTAACCCATGATTCGACACCTCGACTTGACCACTCGTTTGAGGGTGGTAAGCGGTAGCAAGACGATGAGTAACCCCATACTTAGACATTACTTTAACAAATTTGTCATTACAGAAATGGGTCCCACGATCGCTTATAATAGCTCTCGATGTACCAAATCGGCCAAAAAGAGATTTCAAAAACTTAACTACAACTCTAGCATCGTTAGTAGAGAGCGCCTTGGCTTTAACCCATTTGGATAGGTAATCAACGGCTACGAGTATGTACTTATTTCCTCTAGATGACGGAAATGGTCCCATGAAGTCTATGCCCCAGACATCAAAGATTTCACACACTTGGATGGAATTTTGTGGCATCTCATCACGTTGTGAAATTTTTCCCAGACGCTGGCATGAGTCACAGTTTTTGACTAACTCATGGGCATCTTTGTAGATTGTAGGCCAATAAAATCCTGAGTCAAAAACCTTTTTGGCGGTGTAGTTGGCACTGTAATGTCCCCCGGTAGGTCCTCTATGGCAAGCTGTGAGGATTTCAACAGCTTCTTGGCCTGAAACACATCGCCAGATCACTTGATCCGCACAGGTTTTGAATAGAAAAGGGTCGTCCCAAAAATAGTGTTTGACATCTTTGAAAAATTTGTTTTTCTGCTGAGTTGACATTCCTTTGACAATAAAATTCCCTGCGTGGTAATTTGCATAATCGGTAAACCACGGGGTACTTGGGTCACCACGAGAAGTCACCATATTAAGTGTTTCGAGAGGAAAATTTTTGTTTATTTCCTTTGGATCGAGAACATTTTCATACGGGTTTTCTAATCGGGAAAGATGATCGACCGCGTAGTTCTTGGCTCCCTTCGTATCAATTACTTTAAAATCGAATTCTTGAAGGAGGAGAACCCAACGGAGCAATCGCGCCTTGGCGTCTTTCTTATTAAAGAGGTATTTAAGGGCGGAATGATCCGTATACACTATGCTTTTATTCATGATGAGGTATGACCGGAATTTTTCAAAAGCGTACACCACGGCTAACATTTCCTTTTCCGTGTGGTCCCCCCCCCGCCCCCCCCCCCCCCCCCCCCCCCCCCCCCCCCCCCCACCCCCCCCCCCCCCCCCCCCCCCCCCCCCCCCCCCCCCCCTTTTTTTTTTTCTTTTCCCCCCCGTGTAGTTCGATTCTGCCTTGGTCATTGTTTTGCTTGTATAATGTATAGGCCTAAAGTGTTTCTCAATTCGTTGCCCCAAAACCGCACCTATGGCATAGTCGCTCGCATCGCACATAAGCTCAAAGGGCTGTTCCCAGTCACGAGCAATCAGAATTGGAGCTTCCGTAAGTTTTTTCTTTAAAATCTAAAAAGCTTGAATGCATTCTTTAGAGAAAATGAAAGGAGTGTTTTTCTCAAGGAGATGAGTCATGGGTCGAGAAATTTTTGAAAAGTCCTTGATGAATCTACGGTAGAAACCTGCATGTCCGAGAAAACTCCTAATACCCTTGACGGTAGTTGGATGAGGTAATTTAGCAATGACGTCTATTTTGGCTTTGTCGACTTCTATTCCTTTCTTTGAAATTTTGTGTCCAAGTACGATGCCTTCTTTCACCATAAAATGGTTTTTTTCCCAATTTAGAGCCAAATTAGTGTCTTCACACCGTTTAAGCATCTTTTCTAAATTGGAAAGGCACGTTGAGAAAGAATTTCCAAAAACTGAAAAGTCGTCCATGAAAACTTCCATTGTCTTTTCAATCATATCATGGAAGATAGCCATCATACACCTCTGGAACGTGCCTGGTGCATTGCATAAGCCGAAAGGCATACGACGGTAAGAAAACGTTCTGTATGGGCAGGTGAATGTGGTCTTCTCCTGATCTTTTGGATCGATTTGTATATGAAAGTAACCCAAGAAACCATCGAGGAAACAATAGTATTCATTTCCTGCGAGTCTCTCGAGCATTTGATCCATAAACGGCAAAGGGAGGTGGTCTTTCCGGGTGGCTTCGTTCAACTTATGATAATCAATACAAACTCTCCATCCCGTTACAAGTCTAGTTGGTACTAATTCATTTTCATCATTGGTCACTACGGTCATCCCTCCTTTCTTCGGCACACGGTGCTCTGGGCTCACCCAAGGACTATCCGAGACTGGCTAGATTAATCTGGCGTCGAGAAGTTTTTCAACCACTTTCTTAATGACATCGTCGATCTTTGGATTAACCCTTCTCTGATGTTGGACCGCTGGTTCGTAGTCCTCTTCCATAAGAATTTTATGAGAACAAAATTCTGGGTTAATACCCTTAATGTCGAAGAGTTTCCAAGCAATGGCTCGCTTTTGGGACTTTAGAACCTTTATGAGAGCGGTCTTTTCATCGACACTCAAATCTTTGGCACATTTATGACAAAAAAACAAATAACATACAAAACCAACAAATAAAAAAAAAAAAAAAAAAAAAAAAAAATAAAAAAAAATAAAAAAAATGACGAAAACAAAAAAAATGGCAAATGTTGTTAATGTCTTCCAAAAATGATTTTCGAGATAAGCGGTAAGTCTTAAGTTCAGACCCTCGGGAGGCTTCATCAATTGAAGATTTGGCAGTTTTAGCTTCACAAATTTTAAGTTCCTTTCTATTTTCTGGCAAATAATTTCCTTGGTTCGGAGGTGGTGAAGGATCACTATTAAGGAGTGCTTCGAGAATAAGAATGTCCCCCTCTGGGTCATAATAGGATTCATCAACTTCCGGTGAAGTTGGATCGTCGGCTAGAGCAAGAAAAGCATCAGCTTCTTCGAGAAGTAGAAAATCACTGAAAATCACTATCCCCGAAAGGAGTGAGAGTCGGAGAAGGAATTTTGAAAACTTCGGTCATATGGGAGTGGATTACCACTCGCGTACTCTATCGGAAAAATCCTAGAACTTCTTGAGATCTCCATCACAAGCTAATTAACAACGTCGATTGGTTCGCCTGGCATATCATTATAATTAACCGAGTATCTCAAAGTTTGATCAAGATTGTAAGTAATGGCCTCATTGTCTACTCGAAGGGTTAATTCACCTTCGTACACGTCTATCAAAGCACGACCGGTCTTAAGGAAACACCTCCCGAGAATTAGAGGTACTCGAGGGTCTGGTTCAAAATCTACGACCACGAAGTCGGCTGGAAACTGGAATACACCAAACTTTAAGGAGACTTCTTTAGCGAATATCCGATCGGTCGGAGTAGAACAGTCCGCCTTATTCTAGTGCTCACTGCACGTCGGAGTCAGGTTTGGAGGTTGAGATTTTCCACCAAGGAAAATTTGACATGAGAATTTATGGGGGCCCTGGCCAAGATAGGCAAGGCTAAGCACAATCTATTTGGGAATTTACATGGAATAGGAATCTGTCGGGTCATCATGTTTTTCGGCTAACTTGTTAAGATGACCGCCGAGCAATGTTCTTCAAGGGGTTAGCCATTCACTAGTTTTTCTTTTATTTACGATTATTAGGACTTTTAAGAATAGAAGCAAATTTAGGCATAAGAGTCAAAGCATCCATGAAGCTAATTTCGAAACTCATATCTTTAAAGATTTCGTAGAATTTCTCAATTTGTTCGTTAGCATTTTCACGGCGCTTCTCATCATTTCGCCTTGAAGGATAAGGAATCGACGGTTTCGGGTTAGGCATCGGCGCACTAACGGGAGCAACAACTGGCTCGGAAACCAGAATTTGGTTTTCAACTGGGACAACCGGAGGGTGGACATCTTCGGTATTTTTGTTATTAGTAGGAAAAACCGTATCCTTTGTCACCTCGGTTCTACGTTCCACTACTTTAGGAGAAGAAGTAGTAGGAATCGTAGGTCCTTGATAAACAACCCCGCTTCGGGTAGTAATACCCTTCAAGTCTTCCTTCGGGTTAGTAATCGTATTACTAGGAAGAGAACCTGAACTCGAAGTCGAAGCGGTATTGGAATTTACGAATTTAGAAAGCATTTCCGTTAAATTTGTCATCTGGTTTTGTAAACCTTGGCCTTGATTTTGCATATTCCTTAATACTGCATCATTAGCCTTGACATAATTCTCAAAATCGGTTTTTGAAACACCTTGCATTTGCGGAGCGGGAGCTTGATAAGGGTGAGCTTGGTAAACCGGTGGTTGACTAGTCGGAGGTTGATAAATTTGTCCTTGGTTGAAGTTATTTCCACGGTTTTGATTGAAATTGGTTCCCCGATTTTGGTTGAAATTATTTCCTTGATTCTGATTGAAACGGTTTTGATTGTTTTGAATCGGAGGAAAACCAGGAGGTCGGATTTGGTTCGCAACCATCGGAGGTCTAGAATTGGTATTTCCTTGATTGAAATTAGCTGCAGCAGCTTGTGAAACGTACTCTTGAATGTTGTCTCGATAAACATTGCCATCGGTGGCGGGACAATTTCTATAAGAATGAGCACCTCCACAAGTTACACAACTCTGCTCGACCGCTTTTACGGGCACGGGAGCTTGGGCTTTTTGCTTGTCGATAGTCTTCATCATATTCTTAAGTTCAGAAACTTCGGTTGTAAGAGCAGCAACATCGGGTGAAATTCCGAGGGTAGATGAGCTCGAACTCACTTTGGCAACGACTGCCTTGTTTCGTGAATTACGAACTTTGGATTTACTCTCGATAATTTTCAAGCATTCACGAGGCATCTTATCCAAAAAGTTTCCACCCGCAGCGGAATTCAACGAATCTTGATCATTAGCATTTAAGGCATTGTAAAACGTATCTAGTTGATGTAGTTCTGAAAATCCGTGATGTGGGCATGCTCGAAGAAGATCATTAAATCGATCCCAAGCCTCGTAAAATGACTCGTCAAATCTTTGTTGAAATCTCGTGATTTCGTTTCGAAGATTTGTCGTTTTCGAAGGAGGAAAGAATTGATTAATGAATTTTGAAACAAGATCATCCCATGTCAAAATTGATCGAGGAGGTTCTTTCTCTAGCCAAATCCGGGCTGAACCTTCGAGAGAAAATGGGAAAAGCATAAGCTTAATTGACGTGCTCGGGACGTCCGAGAATCTCATCGTTGAGGTGATCTTGTTGAAATAACGGATGTGAGCATGTGGATCCTCTTTATCATGTCCGAAAAACTGCTTGTTTTGAACAAGATTGATCAAACCATGCTTTAACTCAAAATTAGCATTGATTTCGGGAATTACGATTGCATCCTCGTACCCCTCGGTGGGTGCTTGGAGCAATTCCGCCATAGTCCGGTTATCGGCCATTGGAACTAGGGGAAATTAAACGGTTCTACAACAGCCGGTGGGGCTTGTTGTTGACGGTTACGGTTACGGTTGCGGGTTTGAGAACGAGTGCGCATGCACAAAATAGAAAAAGAAAATTTATACTAATTTTTTTTTTTGGATTTTTCAATTTATTAACAATCTATTTTAACGGATAACGAGAAGACAACTTAAACCAAATAATCAAATTTACTTCACGGTAGCTCTTAAAAATTTTACTTTTTAAGGTGAGTCGTTCCTCGTAAATGACACAAATGACAAGTTTTTAAATCTTTGGTTTGGGAACTTATTGATGGATAATACCTCAATGGAAGGTATTATTTGTTGGTGTTCTTTTACCAACTTTGTTTATTTTATTTCTTTTTTATGGACAATTTTTTATATTTTTGATTTTTTATATATTTTTTTATATGATAATTATACTAATAAAAGAAAAGAAAAATATTTTTTACTTTTTACTTTTTTTTACTTTTTTTTATATTTTTATAAAAACGTAACTTTCGAAAACGAAAGGTTCTTCAAATCACGATCGACAAATCCAAACGAAAGAATCTTAATCACAAATCCCCGGCAGCGGCGCCAAAAATTGATTGCAGTAATCTATACACGTATTAATAAAATATAATATGAAATTACCAAACTACCCTTGAGGACAAAGGAAGAAAGGAAAATTCTCACAATTATATATAATATATATATATAAATTATAAATATCTAAAAAAATATATAATATATATATATAAAATTAATTTTATATAATATATATATGAATATAATAATATAATACGTATATTAACCGGGAAGTATGATTCCCGGGTCGTTATTTCCCCAACGATTTATGAAATTGAAACCACGTTTGAATTCGGACAATGATTTGAATGGAATCGAAGATTGATTTGATTATCTATTTCTATGAATTAAAAACAATTAAAATAAGCAAACTATAACAATTAAGCACGAAAACAAATAACGGGTACGAAGAAAACGCGACAAATAAGCAAGTATGACCAATTTAAAACCTACTAATGCAAATTTAATTTCTAAACCTAAATTAAGATAAAAGAAAATTTAAAGAAAAAGAAAATTATTTTTTTGATTATTTTTGATTTTTTTATGAATTAAAAGCTAATTTAATGATTAATAATCCTAGAAAATAACAAATTAATTCCTAAAAATTCTAAAAAATGATTTTAAACTTTTAGAAAAATCTAAGAAATGATAAAAACTCAGAAAAATATTTTTAACTATTTTTTTATAATAAAATCCTATTTTATAAAACTAAATTAAAAACCTTAAAAATGAAATTAAAAATCTAAAAATAAAAAAAATGATTTTAATGCATGTAAACCTTAAAGTAATTATCCTAAATCTGAAAACTATTTTTTGTATTTTTTTTTAAATTATTTTTCTATTTTTAATGATTTTTGAAAATTTTAAACTAAGAAAAATGATAAAAATCAAACTATTAATGCGAAAAATCCAGAAAAATCACAAAAAGTCCTAAATGATGCAAGGAATTTAAGAAAAATAAAAGCAGAAACCCAGCTTATCTAATAAGCTGGGAAAAAGCTATACTAAGCTACGGCTTATTTATTTAGACTAAATGCAAAACGTGTATAAGAATAAAGTGGAAACAAACACTCACGGATGAGCTATTGAAGCACAATGGTAAGTGAGTGTGTATGTAAAGGCAAGGTCGTGGGTTCGAGTCCCAGGCCTTGCTTTTTATTTTTTTTTTATTTTTCAAAAAGTTTAAAAACAAAGTTGTAGAAAACCTGAAAACTAACTACTTTAATAAAAGAAATTATTTTTGAAAACCACTAAATAAGCTAGAAATTTGCTTTTTAACTCAGAAAATACACTTATCTATATTTTTTTACTTTTTCAAAACTTAAGCAATAAAAAGCTAAAAATAAGTTCAACTTTCAACAAAATAAACTATATTTATCCTAAAGCTAACCTAATAAGCAAATTTAAGCTAGAAATAAGCAAAAGAAATAAACCATAAGCTGACATAAGCCAAAAAGCACTTAAGCAATTCTGATAACTAAACAGGCCAAATACCACCTTTTAAGCTTAAATTTCTATAAGCTAATGGACACTTAAGACAAAATGGATTATATCATTTAAAAGCTAATACTACTAACTAATTAAATCAGCTTTTGAAAACTAATTTGAAAATCAAATGCACAATAAAAAGGCTACTAGAAAAGGATGATGCAGACAGACTGCTTTTTTTTTTTTTTTTTGAAAATTTATGAAAAAGGAAAAGGACAGTTTTGCAGACTAAATTTATATAAGCTAATAAAGTTTTTAAGCAAAATTAAGACTTAAACTATATAGATTTGTCTATAAACTAGTTATGCAAAGAAAATTAAAAGATAAAAACTACTTTTACTAACTAAAAATCTAGATTGAAATTGGCTGTTTTGGCTAAATAAACTGCTGATGCAGTTTGCACAAAAGTGAACTAAAACCAATCTTTAACAAATGCAGGCAAAAGAAATAACATGCTACACCTATATGACACTAAAACTAAAGCAATAACAAGATCTAGGAAAGGCTTGAACTAAAAATGCTAGTCTCACTGATTTAAGACCAACAGATTTAAACTACTAATAGAAAACCTACTGAAAACTTGATTGAGCCTAACAAACACCTTAAATCCTACTCTTATAAACTCAAAGATGGATTTGAAATCAATCCAAAGAACCAAGTGATCCACAACAGCATTAACCAAAGTTAATGTTGTTTGAACCAAACACCCCTTTATGGTTGAATTAGTGATCGTCGGTGAGAGAGAGATTAGGGCTTGTATGGAAGAAAGTATTTGAGAGAGATTACGTAAGTGAACTGTGCAATTGAGATGGGTTTATATAGGTTTAGCAAACCTAAAATCAATGAAACCGTTTCAATTTACACTTTATACCCTTGGCGGTATTTTCTTTAACGTCTCGATAGCGGTACTATCTTTGCCCAACGGTATTAACTTTGCACTGTCGGTACTAACTTTTACCAACCAAAGAATGAATAATTTTGGCAACAGCAATCCTTTAATACCGTCATTATCTCTTCCCAAGTAACTCTTTAAAACCTAATTAACTTCTTGAAATTCGTCATTTGTTTTTTTTTTTTTTTTTTTTTTTTTTTTTTTTTTTTTTTTTTTTTTTTTTTTTTTTTATTGATGGTTAAAAATGCTTCTGCACACACTGAACACTTCATACAAACTATACAACAAATCATATTGCCTCCCCTTAGCTAATGCAGCTTATTGATTGATCATCCCAAAAGTAACAACCAAGAACTAGAACCTTCTAACATCAAATGCCTTGGTTTATGAAGATCAACTACATGCATTAGATAGATGTTTTAAGCACCTAGATAAGATTCTTCCTCAGAAGCATCCCTATGAAAAGGTGTGTCCTAATTGCAATATGCTTTGTTTTGGAGTGATATAACTAGATTCTTTTACAAGCAGATAATACTTTTATATCATGTAGATTCATGTGTTCATGAAATTGAACCCATAGTCTAACATTTGATTTTGAATCCACAAAACTTGCCCACAGCAATTTGCAGCAGCAACATATTCTGCCTCTATAGTAGAAGTATCCATAATGGTCTGCATTTTTGCTTGCCAAGAAATAAGTCTCCTTCTCAAGAAATTAACAACCTCCTGTTGTAGATTTCCTGTCAAGATTTGCTCTAGCATAATCACTATCTGAGTAGGCTTCCAGGTCAAATGAAGACACTCTAGGATACCAAAGGCCCAGTTTGGGTTTGCCCTTTAGATACCTAAAGATTCTCTTAATAGCACTTAGATGAGAGGTCTTTGGAGTGACCTAGAACCTAGAACAAGCACAAACTACAAACATAATATTAAGGCTATAAGCGATTCAAGTAACATTTAAAGAACCAATCATGGATCTATAAAGATGTACATCCACATCACTAGCTTTCCTCATCTTGAATAAAAGGCTTTGTTGTCTCAATTGGTGTACTAGCAGTCTTAACACTGATGAAATCAAACTTCTTCAGGATTTCTGCAACATACTTATCCTGACTTATGAAGATACCTTCTTATTTCTGTTTGACTTGTAATCCAAGAAAGAAAGTGAGCTCTCCCATATAACTCATCTGAAATCTACTCTTCATTAAGGCCCCCCCCCCCCACCCCCCCCACCCTAAAATCACACACCAAGAGTTCTTGCAGAACCAAATATGATTCATCTACATAAACTTGTACTAATATGATATCATGTTTGTCCTTCTTAATGAAAAGAGTTTTGTCAATAGTTCCTCTTCTGTATCCATTCTTCAACAAGAAAGTAGATAAAGTAGCATACCAGGCTCTAGGAGCTTGGTGTAAACCATAGAGAGCTTTCACTACTTTGTAGACCTTCTTAGGATATTTAGGATCTATAAAACCTGGTGGTTGAGACACATAGACCTCCTCATCAATTTTGCCATAAAGGAAAGCACTTTTCACATCCATTTGATAGACTATGAATCCCATGTAAGAGGCAAAGGCTAAAAAGATCCTAATGGCTTCAATTCTGGCCACAGGAGCAAAAACCTCATCATAATCTATCCCTTCCTCTTGCCTATGTCCTTGAGCAACTAACCTTGCCTTATTCCTAACCACAACTCCTCTCTCATCCTTCTTGTTTTTGTAAACCCATTTTGTTCCAATTGCCTTCTTCCCATAAGGCAAATCTACAAGAATCCAAACTTTCTGAATCTTGAATTGCAGCAGTTCTTCCTGCATAGCATCAACCCAACTTTCATCTTCAAGTGCTTCAGAGATTTTCTTGGGTTCATTTTGAGACAAGAAACAAGCAAATAAACAATGCTGGAAGTCCTTATGATTATTTCTCCTTTGTTTTTGAATATAACTTACAAAAGCATGGGCTCCAGAACTTTTAGTCACTTTACTTCTTGTTTGAACTGCTGATTGTGGATCTCCAAGAATTAGAGTTGAAGGATGAATAGAGTTAATCCTTGATGTGGGAATAGGACTGACATTCACAACAGTTTCTAAATTTGTGAAGTCAGCCACTGCACCCTCATCATCATAAGATGAATTTGTTGGTAAAAAAAATACCATCATTATGATTTTATAAATTGTCGCAAGTGCAGGAATTTCTAAGTCATCATAGTCAGGATGTTGGAATCAGAGAAGAATAGTTTCATCATAAGGACCTGACAAGTTACTAACTGGGTGTGCATGAGTATTAACTATGTTAGTACTGCTAGTTTTAGCAGCTCCTGCTTGTAGAAGCAAATCCTCAGTTTCTTGGGCAAACTCCTTCCTGAGAGCTTCAGCTGCATCATTAGCATCCTGTTCTTGCCTCTTAAGTCTTTCAAGTTCATCCAAAAAGACTTGATCCTCCTTATCTACTGGCTTCTCATCTGTCTTTAAATCAGGATGTTTGTTAGGTGCTTCACCTGCATCCTTTGCTGTTGATCTCTTGACTGTTGAAGAATAAGAAGACCATATAGGCAGTACAAAGTAGTCCTGAGCAGATTCATCTTCTTTTTCAGAATCACCTGCATCAATATTATCTTTTGTACCTGCATTGTGATTAGCTTCTTGTGGACCTGCATGTTTGTTAGCTTGATTCTCTGATCTCACAGGTTGATAATTCATTGAATCAGTTAAATAATCAAGATCAAACAGCCAAGTTGGTCCTTTTCCTGCAACATTTGGTTTATTTTCTAAAAAGGTTATGTGCAGGTTTTCCTCAACTCTCTTGGTTTCTAAATTGTATACCCTAAAAGCCTTGCTTTATAGAGAATACCCAACTAAAAACCCTTCATCTGATTTCCCATCAAACTTGCCCAGATGGTCAATGGTATTCAAGATGGTCACATGGCACCCAAAAGGTCTTATGTAGCTTATGATTGGTATTTTACCCGTTACAAGTTCATAAGGTGTCTTATTATAAGGCTTGGTCACTAATACCCTATTAAGAACATAACAAGCAGTACTAACTGCTTCAGCCCAAAAAATGTTAGGTAAAAATGAATATGCTAGCATAGTCCTAGCAGCCTCAATAAGGGTCCTATTCTTTCTTTCAGTAACTCCATTTTGTTGTGGAGTTCTGGCATTATTGTATTCCTTCTTGATCCCTTTTGACCAACAGAATTCAATAAAATCCTTATTCTTAAATTCTATACCATTATCACATCTAATAGTTTTAAAATTTTGATTTAATTGGTTCTCTATTTGTCTTATAAAGTCCTTAAGGATTCTATTAGTTTCATCCTTAGTTCTTAAGAAGAACACCCAACTAAACCTGCTAAAATAATTAGTGATAACCAGGCAATAAGTCTTATGGTTTAAGATCCTTACAGATGTAGGTCCAAACAAATCCGTATAAAGAAGCTGTAAGGAGTGATTGATAGAGCTTACTGATTTGGCCTTACAGGAGGCCCTATGTTGCTTTCCTTTCTGACAAGCATCACAAGTGTGGTCATTTTGAAAAATCTTTGAAGGTAAACCTCTTACAAGGTTTCCCTT
>BQNB010169444.1:0-13780 GCA_026074375.1 Tanacetum coccineum | reverse complement strand
TTCATTAAATTAGACGCATACAACTTATTTCTCATATTGCCAGACATAAATTTAGTTTTCTTTCTCATAACATTCATGTGTATGGATTTCAACTCTCAATAATCATGTCTCATCATTAGAGACTTCCATAGTTCATTATTTACTTGCGTCTTTACATTATTTGGCCATTTATTTATACATCTGCACCTCTTGCAGGTATCCAAGATCCTCACCTTATTTATCATGCGCATTATTACATACAATAGTATTATCGACGTTGTTTCAATTCTTTTCGATTCCACACTCTACTAGACATTATATTATATAATTTATTAAGATCTCATAGTTAACCTTCATGTCTAGTGTCTCTTAAGGAGACTATTATGGGGTCTTTATTACCTCGATTTGATCATCTTAATTTTCTTGCTCCATTTTATCTTTTCATTCGAGGACTTTTATTTGGAATCGATTAGTCTATCACGTTGCAGACGTGCCATAGACTTACTACCAATAATCGGTTTTAATGCTGGGACACACATTGTAATTAGAGCATTAGCAGCGTATATCTTATCTAGTCACTTTATTTAAGGTCACTAAACTTGTTTTGTCTGGCAATTTCTATATCTGAGAATGAATTGTCCCATTTAACTCCAAGTTCATATTAGTGTGAGGATCAACATTTCTATTAAAATTCATTCTAAATTTCTCGCTACTCATTCTCTCCTCCTAAATGAATTATCAATTCTAACATCCCAATGTGTACATTGTGGTGAATTTACCATAACATATGTCACACAATTTCAAAATCTATGATTTGTGACCAAAAACTATTCTTATAGGGAGGATTCATTATAGATTATTGGCAAGATGTGAATTCGTATTGCAATCAACTGAAGACGTTCTACAAACATTTCAACAAAAGCAATTCGCCCAAACTTGGAAGTATTCAACACTTATTCTAATAAATGCCCAAACTTGGAAGTATTCACCACAATTCTTAATAATTTTATTTGAAAAACCGTGCTCACATCGAGCCACTAATCACACCAATTTTAAGTTGCATATTTGATTATCATTTTGACGATGCATCGATTTTATAACTCAAAATGATCCACATGACACATGTATAGGCCTTCATACATGCCCTTTTCATCTTTTCCAAAATTCTAAGGAATGAAGTCCTTATTAGATTTAGTGGTGATAAGTAAATACTTAACTTCCATTGAGAACATTAATAAAAATCATCCTTAAAGAAACTCATGGTTCTTTCATATTTTTCACATCATCATTGACGCGGGATGGTCCAACCGGTCATGCCAATTAATACAAGTTGCACAATCTTCATTACATATATACCATTAATAATAACATATAATACACATTAAATAATGCAACTAAAGACACTATTAGCAGTTATTAGATGACGTAAAATAATGCATGAAAGAAAAATGTAACCAAAGAAAATTAATCCTAACAAAACACCTAAAAGTAAATTATTCACGGCTTCAAACTACCAATTACTCATTTGTGAGAAATTCATTATCATCCAAATGAGTTGCATCAGTTTGGTCTATATGATCATTTGGGATATCATCTCTATCAACATAAACAAAGTTTGATTCCATCCCATTTTCTCTATTTTTGATATACTTTTGGTAAAGTGCAACTAGATGCTTGGGTGTACGACAATGCTTTGCCCAATGATCAAAACTTCCACAACGATAACATGAATTTACTGTTACGCCTTTTTTCTTTTTCATCTCCATTATTCTCATTCTTTTCCTTATCTTGCCACTTCTTGTGGCCACTTGTGTTATTAAATTGAACATCATGATTAACACTATAATAATTACCTCTACCAAATCCGCGCCCTTGACCACGACCGCGACCTCCACTGTAATCAATATAAGTTACCATATTTGCTTCCGGTAAGGGAGCACTACCAGTTGGACGGGTCTCATGGTTTTTCATTAAAAGTTCGTTATTTTGCTCGGCCACAAGCAAACATGAAATCAATAACAATATTTTGTGAAACCTTTGGCTCGATATTGTTGCTGCAATATTATATTAGAAGCATGGAATGTGGAAAAAGTTTTTTCCAACATTTCAGCATAAGTAATTGTGTCCCCACATAAAAGCAACGTGAAAGTAATACGGTGCATTGCCGAATTATACTCGCTCACTGATTTAAAATCTTAAAAGTCTTAAGTGAGTCCACTCATAACGTGCCTTAGGCAAAATCACCGTTTTCTGGTGGTCAAATCTGTCCTTTAATTTATCCCAAAGGACTAGTGGATCTTTCACAGTAAGGTATTCAATTTTTAAGTCCACATGGAGATGATGGCGTATAAACATCAACGCCTTAGCCTTTTGCATAGAGGTTGTTACCTTTCCTGCTTGGATTGTATCTCCAAGTCCATGTGCATGTAAGTATGTTTCTGCTTCCAACCTCCAAGACATATAATTTTTTCCACTTACGTCGAGAGTCAGAATGGCAAGATTTTCAAGCTTTTGTTCCATGATAACTATACTTTCACACTACGGAGTTAAGATCAATGTAGACCCAACATTTGTCATAGACCCAATGAACCAATCCTAGCCATTCATTTTTTTATCAAAAATAAAAAAACCCATTTTTCACCTTTTTTTTAAATAAAATATCTTACAAACGGTAAATCGTCACACGACAAAAAATACACCATCGCGACGAGTATTTTTTTATCTTTCAGTAGACGGGTGACACGATATACTTTCGAGAAACTTTTTTTCGATTTTTTTTTTCAGTCACGAATTGCGAAAATCATATATGATTCGTATAACGAATCATATATGATTCGTATAACGGATCATATATGATTTCATAAAATCATATATGATTTGTGATTCCGACAAACTTTTTTCAATTTTGTTTCAGTCACGAATTGCGAAAATCATATATGATTCGTATGACGAATCATATATGATTCGTACAACGAATCATATATGATTTCATAAAATCATATATGATTTCATAAATCATATATGATTTTATAAAATCGTATATTACTTCATAAAATCATAAAAAAAAGTTCGTCGAAAGTACATAGTGTCGCCCCTCTATAAAAAGATAATTTAATTCTCGTCGCGATGGTATGTTTTGTTTTGCGTAACGATTAACGGTGTGTGAGATATTTAATTTTTAAAAAAGAGGTGGAAAGTGGGTTTTTTTATTTTTGATGAAAAAATGAGTGGCTATGATTGGTTCATTGGGTCTATGACAAATGTTGGGTCTATATTGAACTTTTGGCTCACACTACGCTAGGGATGAGCATATAGACCCGAATCCCGGTACCGAACCGGAACCGTACCGGTTCCGTACCGAAACGGTACCGAATCCCGGTATACGGTACGGGACCGGTACCATGATTCGAGAAAAAAAAAAATCGGGACCACTAATTCGGTACGGGACCGGTACCAAATCGGGAAATTACCGAAAAAAACGGGAAAAACCATCGATTTCCCGGTACCGGTACCGTACCGGTACCGGTACCGGTACCCGAATCCCGTTCGGTACGGTACCGGTACCACTAATTTATGCTCGGGAAAAAATCGGTACCACCAAATCGGTACGGGTTCGGTACCGTGCTCATCCCTACACTACGCGCATGTTAATATATAACTAAAATTGCAAAGTACATGCCAAGAAGTATCACACACAGAAAAACCAACAAATAAAATAAAAAAGTATAATCATGCAATATATTAATAAACAAATTAAAACGTGCATATATTTATAAAATAGTGATATAATAAGCGAAAACAGATCAAATCAAAATAGAGAACATATGAATATGTTTTTAAAACTGCAACATCAAGAAGTCTATATGTTAAATATTATATTAATTTATTAGGTACGTTCAACAAATCATCTCATAAAACAAAGAAAATCAAAGAAAAGCATATAAATAAAAATATGATGACTGAGCAAAAAGTATATGACAAAATACACATGGTGAAAACATGAAACACATAAGTTTACATATTAGTCAGCATAGTATATTGATTGATGGGTGTTGAGTGTGCATCGGTGTATATCGTAATAACAAACAAGATTACCCGCGCGTTGCTGCAGGCGTTAATTTTTCGCGTGTTGTTGTGGGGCATTAATTTTTTTTTTCGGCTTTATTTTTTCGGTCTCATGTTTAATAGTTTGTTTTGTTCTTATATTAAATGACAATCGCGCGTTTTTTTTGGCCCAGGCCGATAGAAAGCCGTAAATAGTTAAAAATGAGAGTACGTCCCGTAAATTTTTTTTTCTTATTTTTGGCCAAAGAAGGGGAGCGGGATTATAAAGTTTTTTTTTTGGGCCGATAAACAGTAACCGAGCCTAGTGGGTAGTTAAAAATGAGAGTACGTCGTACTACGTTCCGTAAATTTTTTCTTTCTTATTTTTGGCCAAAGAAAGTGAGAAGGATTATAAAGTTTTTTTTTTGGGCCGATGAACAGTAACCGAGCCTAGTGGGCCGGGTACTGTTCATTTTACTGTAACACCTAGTCCAAAATGACGTAGTATCACTTTTGAAAAAAAATTTCTTTCTATTTTTGGCCAAGATGGGAGCGGGATTATAAAGTTTTTTTTTTTTTGGCCGATGAACAGTAACCGAGGCCAAGTTTTCAGTTTGTTTTTTTATATGGGCAAATATGTTGGGCCTAATGTTGCGGGTATTTTTTTATCTGAGTAAATCAGTACTTTTGTAAATTTTTTCTTATTTTGTGTTAGCAATTTTTTTTTCATATTATTTTGTGCGGGTTTATTTTTTCGGTCTCATGTTTAATAGTTTGTTTTGTTCTTATATTAAATGACAATCGCCCGTTTTTTTTGGCCCAGGCCGATAGAAAGCCGTAAATAGTTAAAAATGAGAGTACGTCCCGTAAATTTTTTTTTCTTATTTTTGGCCAAAGAAGGGGAGCGGGATTATAAAGTTTTTTTTTTTGGCCGATGAACAGTAACCGAGCCCAGTGGGCCGGGTACTGTTCATTTTACTGTAGAAGCTAGTAAAAAACGACGTAGTACCACTTTTAAAATGTGTATTACCATAATGAGTGTTCCATTGATTTGTACAAAAGTTTTTATAAAAACAGATCAAACAAAACGAGACTTACCAAGAACTTAGCTTATTAAAATATTGATATTGTACTTGAAAACAAACTAAGCCATAACAAAATCGAGCAAATAAATACGGCAAACAAATATATGTATTGATCGAGTAGCCTTGAGTGCATGAATTTATAAATAATATGTAGTACATGATGCGTGTCATAACTGATGCTATGATTTATTAAAATATTAAATTATTTGAATGACTTCGTATTCAGAAAGCAATTAATTGCATGCCAAATCATATATGTCAAAGGTCGAAGACATACCTATGCCAAACGGGAGAAAAGAAAACAAATCGTTGAGCGTGCTGATATCGTGTTGTGAAACAATAAAGTGAAGAAGAATAAATAAGAAGATAGAAAGAATGGAGAATTATGTTATTCATCTCACAATGGAGGTATGTATATATAGTTACAAGATGAGTATTCTAGAAGATATAATACTCTAATTAAGATAAATACCAATATTAATAGATATGAACATGCATTCCATATTTATCCATAACAATATTGCGTAAATATCCTTTTTACTTTTGTAATTATATCAACGTCCTTCTCAAACTTTTATAATTACATCAATATCATTCTCACACTTTTAAGAAGGATATACATGTCTAAAAATCAATTAAATCATAATTATATTGATTTTAAATCATGAAACTATTATTTATCTCTTATATTGATCATGATCATATTGTTCATATATACGTTTTGGCCTCGAACGACAAAAGAACATGATGATGTAATTACAAAAGTTTGGATATGAATATGAAAGAACATATTATTCATATATATTTATTTGTTCATATGTATTTTTGGACTCAAGTGATGAGATAAGATGTTGATTTTTTTATATATATATATGAGAATTTAAAAGTTTGGTAATGATATTGATGTAATTTCAAAAGTGTGAAAAGAATATTGATGTAATTTCAAAAATTTGAAAATGATATTGATGTAATTACAAAAGTTTTTTAAGGATAATGACTTAATTACAAAACTGAAAAGGATATTGATGTAATACTGAACTTTCGTAAGGATATAAATGTAATTGCCCCTCAATGAAATTATGAGATTTAGCCGGCCCATTAATCTCCTCATAGTTTAATGTTCCTTTATTGCTTACCAATTATAACTCTATACAAGTACTAGGATACCCGGCCCGCAACCCGTCGGGTCAACCCGACCCGGTACCCACCCGCCCGACCGAAAAATCATCCTCACACAACCCGCCCCGTTGACCCGACCCATAAACCGTTCGCCCGACCCGCAAACCCGCCCACAACCCGCCGGTATTTACGAAATAACCCATCGAGTATTTATGAAATAGCCTCTCGCACTATGTGTCAAATTATGAAAACTACCCTCACTTTTAAAAAATTTACAAAATACCCCCACCTCCTAATGGTTGTTAAGTAACGACCGTTAGTTTATTTTTTTTTAACAATTTATGAAAATAGTCCTTGGGCTTGGTCGTTATTTAAAGAACTTTAAATAACGACCGTTAACTTAATTTTTTTTAGCAATTTACAAAAATAGCCCTTGGGGTTATCAGTCCGTTGCAGCGTAGTCCATCGCGCCACACGGCGGAGCGCGGGTAACCCACCTCGTTGATTATAATTATCAAAACCGCACTTAAAGCCGTCATTGAATAGGTAACCGTTACAAGTTAGTAGTAAATATGTTCTAGCAAGTCACAAACTGATCAATATATTTGTTGATGTATTTGCTCGCCGATGTACTTCTGAATATACTCACAAATGAGCTTTCTCACTGAAGGGCGAACCATCTCATGAGGCTACTCCTTGATGATATCAGAGTCTACTCACTAAAGAGTATAACTCACTTAACTACGTGATTTCTAAAATATCATTATTTGAGTCAGGGAGGTTCACTGACTTTAATGGAGTACACTTTGTACCTTCAAACCTATTTCTAAGTATGACCTGAACCCTCAACACTCCCCAATTTAATACAATTTCTTTACGTGAGATTAAACCATAAAACAAAAATTATGCATAAATGAATATCTTGAAGATTGAATTTCTGTTTTAGTATATTACACAGTCTAAATATTCGAGAAACGAGGTGTTATAAGAATTGAACCCCTCAACCCATTTAAATAACTAAATATAACATACACACAAGTTCTCAAACACTTAAAGCTATCCTGAAACTATAAAAGCCATGTGCACATATACATTTATGAATTTATCCAAAGCTTTCTTGAAGCGTTAAAACTTCATATTCAAATAGGTAGTTCCTTTCATTATGCACGTGCTTATGCAATTTTTCAAAGGAGCTATTAAGAAGTTGATACTTAAACCTAACCATTAGCAAGCCTCAGCACCTATCTTGCGGTAATATGTAAATTCTTGTGCTCTAGTTTCTGAGTGTAAGCTTTCCTTATTGAATTCAACTCCCAAATTTCAAGGAATTAGGTGTCTTAACAATCAGAGACTAAGGTGGACTTTAAACTAACCCTTTAGCAGAATTTATACCCATGTCTCTATCTAATATATTCGTTAAGTGATTAGCCAAATTTTGTTGTTATCTAACAAACTCTATAAAAATCACCCATTCATGATAAGTTCACGAATCATGCTATGTTTTTCACCTACGTGCCTTGACTTCTCATTGTACATCTTACTATAAGCCTCTGACAATGTAGCAACACTATCACAACGGATAGAAAATGGGTGCTATAGGTTTAGGCCATAATAGAATCTCAAGAATAAAGTTTCTTAACCATTTAACTTCTTTAACAACAACAGCTAAAGCCACAAATCCAGATTTCATTATTTAGTTATTAATGCATGTTTGCTTATTTGAAGCCTATGAGATAGCACCCCCAAGCCAGAATACCCAATCACTTATTGAAGAATTATCTTCAGTATTTCTGATCTAACTTGCATCAGTGTATCCCTCAAAAACTAAAGAAAATCCAATATATGGTAAACTATAATCATAGTTTTCTTTAAATACTTTAGTACTCGCTCACTTACTTTCCAGTAAGGAGTACTAAGATTACTAAGAAAATGCAATATCAGGCTTGTACAAGTCATGACATACATCAAGCAACTAAATGCTTCTGAATACTCAAGTTGAGATACAACTCTACTTTTAGTAGGCATCAACTTCTTACTTGGATCCAGAGGACTACTCACTCGAGTATAATTAAAGTGCTTAAAAATTTTCAACACATTCTCAATATAATGAGAGTGAGAGATAGAAATTACTTTGCTTTCATGTTTGATCCTTATACTTAGGATAACGTCAGCCTCCCCTATATCTTTCATGAAGAACTTTGATTACAAAAATTATTTTGTTAAGTCAACCTGATTTAGGTCAGTCCCAAAGATCATCTTGTAATCAACATATAAGCAAATGATGACTCCTCTACCACATTCATCAATTTTGATATATACACATTCTTCAGATTGGTTTAGATGATAACCACTAGACAAAACCACTTCATCAAAATTTTGATGCCATTGATTAGGTGCTTGTATTAGTCAATATAAGGATTTCACAAGTTTGCACACCTTCTTTTATTTCCTAGCATGATGAAGCCTTGAGGTTGGTTCATGTAAACCTCCTCATCCAATTCTGTTTTCGCATCTATCTGAGAGAGCTCGGTGATTTGGGTTGTTTGCTCGCCATAGGACAAAAAAGGGGACGAATGGCGCGCCATAAGACACCAGCCCATTCGTCGTTCGCACGTTGTAGGGCCACCCGCCGGTGGAATCACTGGCGTTGTTGGTTTCTTTTCTTTTAAGTGGGTTTTGTGTTTATGTGTTGTGTTTGTGAGCTTTTATGTTTGTGTTTGTGTATGGGTTTTTTGTTTTTTTTGTTGCACGTCGGCATGGAGAAGAAGAAGAGGAATAATATCTTTTTTTTCCTTTTTTATTTTACACCCTTTTGTTTTATGTCTTTACATTTTAAGTTCAGTTGACACCTTTTTTTACACTATTAGTTCCTAATATGTTTGCAATGTTAGTCCCTAAGTTATGTTTCTTATATTTTTAATCTTTTAAAAATATAAAATTTGGTTTAAATGTATAAAACGAAATGTGTTTGTTTTAAAATAAAATGAAAAATAAATAAATGTGTTTGCATGAATAACGTGTTATTGGGTTTTTTGCTAGGGAGGGTATTTTAGTTATTGGTGTGTTATTAGGAGCCTAATGATGTGGTGCTGAGATCACAGACGAATAACGTGTTATTCACCTCCAGAACACCTAGCTCCCTGATGAATAACCAGCTTGTGAAAGGCTGCTATGGAAATCAATAGTCTAATGGTTCGGATACAAGCCATTAGAGCATATGTATGAAAGTAGTCTATCCTTAACTTATTTAATAAAGCCTTTAATGACCAATTTAGCTTTGAACTTTTTAATAGTTCTATCTACCTTCATTTTCTTTTGAAGATCCACTTAAAACCCATATGTTTACAACCACGACGTAGATCAGCCAACACCCAAGTGTTGTTTCCCATGTCTCATCATTGATTACTTATTTCCAGAAAGAAACATCTTGAGACTTCAATGCTTCATCTAATATTTGGAGATCATCCTCAACATTAAAGCAATAATAGTGTTGGTCAGAGACCTCATCCCTTCGGCATTCAATTTACTATGATTGAAATTCAGGTCCAAATAATTTTTGTTACCTATTTCTTTTACTTTTTCAAAGCTCTAAGTTGCTGATCAATAGGCTTTTTAAAGACTTCTTCATTATTATCCCTTTTAGTTTCACTTGTACTTGGAACCGTATGATTCGATCTAGGTATAGATGAGAAGTGATTCTCATCAAAGATTGCATCCTTTAATGGATGTACACCCCGTGCCTTAAAACCTGTTTTCAAGTACGACTGAACTCTTAATTACGCTAAATTTCCAACAAACGCTAAGTTAAATTTATTTTGAAGTTTTACACTAAATCAACACGGACTTTAGAGAAACTAAAAAGCAGCTCCTAATTTAAAATTGGATGTTAAGTCCAAGCAACACTATCGACCGTTAGGCATGGCAAAAAGAAATATCTAATGACATCTCGGCACATCAATTTTAGTCAAACGTCATATTATTTATTAGGATGAGAGGGTATGCACAACATGCATAACTTGCGTCTTTGTAATAGAAATTTATAGACAAAAAGCTTATGGTAATAATAATCTATAACATCCGAAGATTCAAAGAACGCTGCTACCCCAATAACTTCAAAATCAAGTCAAATATATAGTGAAACTTATTGTAACCCCACAACTCAAGGCTTATATAAGGCTCAGACTTCGTCACATCTCGATGGGCTATATATTGCTCTAATACGAATTCAACTGTAACTTCCCAAAGCCAACTATAAGGCATAAGCAACCACAATAAGGTCGAGACCACTGACCACCTTTAAATTATGACAAATTTAAGTTATCCCGACTAGCCTGCAACTCAAAGATAAGACTTAAATGTTACTCTTCTATACATGCATGTGTGACTAGTTAACAAAATATGCCAATAAATTAAGTTACAAGAAACAATATTGTATGGACTGCAAATATCGACAACAAAACTGAAAAAAGCACTTTTAGTTTGCATTTGGGATTCAAGATGTTCTTTTAATCCCAAAAAGCCTATGGACTAGTTATTACCAACCTTAATACTAAGTAACAATTAGCTTTATGGATCCCATTTGGCCATTTCCTTTTGTTTGGATTAATGTGTGCACAAAAAGGCGAAATAGTTATAAATGAACAGATCGAAGATGAGCCGAGACAATGATTGTGTTTCGATCACGGGGGCCAGCCCATAACAATGGAACCAGTATCAGTTGACGATAATGAAAGTGGATCCGAGAATCATGGCCATCAAAATCTAACTAACTTGTCCTTTGAAACTCAGTAGAGCTGGCTGCTATTTATGTTTAGACAAACCCTGTGTAACCAAACTTCACCAACATATGTTTCACTGTTCACCATGCATGGTATGGCCCCAAATCAACCACATAAATCAACTATGTATGCAGTAAACATAGGTTGGTGGCATGAAGATATATGATAGCTACATTGGTGCAATATTTACAGGCAATGAGGGTTGGTTGACCACATTTTTATAAGGGTATAATGGTTATGACCCACCAAAGAAAATGATGTCTAAGAGCTTTTACAAGGCTGAAAATGAAACACTCTATAGAGATATTATAATTGGTCTCATCATTGTGATTATGATTTGGTTGATCAATAACCAAATGATTCTTTTGGCTTTTGGCATGTGATTTGAGAGACATGACTGCTCAAATTTTGGTTGTTGGTTAGCTCTGTATTTGATCAATATCACACCATATTTGTTGACAAAGCCGTATATGAGGGTGTGCGAGGTGTGTTAGCGCACAGAGCCTCAAAGTTTTAGAGGCCTCTATATATATATATACTTCTTTGTATAGTTGTGGCTTCAAAATTCATTTCCAAAATCAAAATGTTGATGGTATATGAATTTTTGTTCTAATTATTTGTTAAAACTTTTTTTTTGAACGGCAATTAGTTTATTAAAAATAGCTAGCAAGAAGCTAGATAAGATTACAATTTTTCAGAACAAACGCAAATTGAGTCACCAAAACATAAAACCTATTAAGAATCATCATTTTCTCACGACTATTAAAACTTGACTTCAAGTAGGCGAGAGTGATGAAACATTCATGATAATTAAAGCTAGATCGTTACAATTGATCTTTAATCATCATAGTTAGTTATCATATAAGCGCTTTTGCACAGGGCCTCCGCTAGCCCAGCTACGCTACTGCTTGTTGAGAAATATTTCTTACAATATGTTACCTTGCTAGCTCGTGCATTTGGACCTGTATTATCAAATTCAATAGTTAGTACGTGTTTGATCGAATGGTATAGATGGTCTAATAATCCGTGCTTTGTGAAAAGATAAATGATTGTTGTGTCTAATGACCATGTCTACTTATGTACCTGATAATTTGATTGATTGATTGATTTAAAAAAATAATTTGTGAAAATTTAAAGAGAAAAAATACATAATACACTTGTCAAGTGATATATGAATAATGCATGTATTTAGGTATGGTTTTAGGTTTAAATAACAATACTCTTGTAAAAAAGGGAATGTCATATATATTTATATGTTAACCAGGAATGAAGATGTCCTTCGACTTGCTAAGAAGAAATCAGTTAGTGTGTAAACCAATTTGAGATGCTAATAGCACCATCTTAAATTTGGTATAATGCTAAAGAACTTGTTACCATTTTCTGGAAGAAGTTATACTTATTGAGTTATTGTTGTGAAGTCGGATTTTGACTACAGTTGTAAATCTGTTCCTTTAGGAAGATCCAATATGAATCTATGATGGTGTCCTGGCCTCCAATTTCATGAAGAAAAGACCCCACTTATATAATATATCATAAAAGGAATCTTTGATCTACACATTATATTTTGTCAAAATATTGATAATTACATTGACAATGATATATGAATTTGACCTTTCTTTTACTATTAGATCGAAAGGTTGAGAATGTACACAACTAATTATGTGCATCTTCTGTTATATGTTCCAAACTTCCAATTTCAATCCTATATGCAGGTATTAGCAGTTATTGTTCGAAAAAAATAGTCACGCGGAGATAACCTATCTCCACGCAACTATATGTAGGTATTATCAGATACGCAAGCTTACAAAGTGTGTTCGATTTGATTTGCTTAAACAAGTCTATAATTTTCCTTTTCTTTTTTGTAATTATTGCAAGTTTGATTAACTTCCGGTTATTGATGCTCTTTGTGCTTATTAGTTAAACTCTAATCTATTTGGTTTGCTAACAATTTTTTATAATTTGTTGTAATCTTGTTAACTGTTAGGATCAAAAATATCAGAGTACATGTTTATTTTTAAGTGATACATTATAATACTACACATTTTAGACGTTAAACGACGGCGTTTTTGACTTGTTACCGTGCTTACGATGAACAGTGCTACAGTGTCCAGCTCACTGGGCTCTCATTTTGGGCCGGCCCATTTGATTTTTTTAAAGGCGCAATATAAAAAAAAATACTTTGCACAAAATAAAAATAAAAAAATTACAAAATTGCTGATTTATTCAGATTAAAAAATATCCGCTACATGATGCCCAACACATAAGCACATATGAAAAAAAACAAACTATTAAACATAAGACCAAAAAATAAAAGCAAACAAAATAATATAAAAAAAAAATTTGTTCGGCACAAAATAGAATTTTTTTTAAAAAAAATACTGATTTCTTCAGATCAAAAAATACCCGCGCCATGAGGCTCAACACATAAGCCAATACTAAAAAAACAAACTATTAAACACGAGACCGAAAAAATAAAAACACACAAAATAAATAAAAAATAAATTTAAAAAAAAATACTGATTTCTTCAGATCAAAAAATACCCGCGCCATGAGGCCCAACACATAAGCCCATATAAAAAAACAAACTATTAAACATGAGACCGAAAAAATAAGCAAAAAAAATAAATAATAACGCCCCATAGCAACGCACAGACAATCATGCTTGTTATTAGCATATATACTAAAGATGGAGTAACATAGCTACAGTAAAACAACGCCGGCCCAACAAAGTAATCCGTTTTGTATAGCCTAGCCCATTCTCTAACTTTAGCCCAA
>BQNB010169443.1:2869-13780 GCA_026074375.1 Tanacetum coccineum | reverse complement strand
GTCATCAATGTGTAGTCCATCCAAAGGAATGGCTAATGATTCGTCAGCATAGCACTTATTTAAGTTGTATACATGAAACGTATTGTGAACCCTGCTCAACTCTTGAGGAAGTTCAATCTTGTAAGCAACTGATTCAACCTTTTCCAACACTTTGAAAGGTCTAAAACGTACTACTCTTTTCCAAGGTGAAACCTTGAGCATAACTCTATCTCCAACTTGAAATTCCATTGGCTTACGCTTTAAGTCGGCGTAACTCTTTTGTTAATCACGAGCGGCTTGAATTCTTTGCTTGATCTGAATGATTTTCTCAGTCGTCTCTTAAACTATTTCTGGAGCAGTGAGTTGAACTTCTCCAACCTCGGCCTAACAAATAGGTGAACGATACTTTCGATAGTAAAGTGCTTCAAACGGTGCAGCCTTAATGCTAGCGTGATAGCTATTGTTATATGAAAACTTGACTAATGGCAAATGGTTAACCCAACCCTTTCCAAAGTCGATCACATAAGCACGTAACATATCCTCGAGAGTTTGAATAGTCCTCTCGCTTTGCCCGTCAGTTTACGGATGATATGCAGTACTCATATCCAAATTCGTACCCAAAGCCTTCTGAGGTGATCTCCAGAAATTTGATGCAAACTTAGGGTCACGATCAAAAATGATTCAGATAGGTATCCCATGCCTCGTGACCACCTCTTTTAGGTACATTCTTGCCAACTTTTCCATGGGATCGGTTTCCCTTATTGGTACGAAGAAGGCAGATTTAGTAAGTCGGTCAACAATCACCCAAATGGTGTCATAACCTTGTGACGACTTAGGAAGCTTCATGATAAAATCCATCATGATGTTATCCCACTTCCATTGAGGTATCTCGGGTTGCACCAACAAACCCGATGGCCTTTGGTGTTCAGTCTTGACCTTAGCACAACTCAAACATTTGCTAACATAGGTGGCAATGTTGTCCTTCATATTGGGCCACCAATATAGCTTCTTCATGTCTTGATACATCTTGTCAGAACCCGGATGGATAGAGTATTGTGACTTGTGGGACTCGTGCATGATCACAGTCCTCAGGTCACCATAACATGGTAACCAACTCCTGCCATTTAAGCATAAATTTCCATCTGCACGGGGTTCCAACTTCTCCGTTCTATGTTTCTCTGGACCCTTTGAATTTTCAATCAACATACCTCCAACCTCTTTGTTCTTGATGTTCTTTGGTTTCCGTGCTTCAGTCTGAGCATTCAAAATTTACTTAGGAATGTCCAAACCAATAGTCATGACTAAGGCTCGAACTCTTCATGGCTTTATTCGCTCTTTCCTACTCAGAGCATCAGCAATAACATTTACCTTTCCTGGGTGATAATGAATCTCACAATCGTAATCACCGAGCAACTCTAACCAACAACGTTGCCTCATGTTCAACTCTTTCTGATTAAGAATGTGTTGTAAACTCTTATAATTGGTGAACACTGTACACTTGGTCCCATACAGATAATGCCTCCAAATCTTGAGAGCGAACATTACTGCTCCAAGTTCCAAATCATGAGTCGTATAGTTCTTTTCATGAATTTTCAATTAGCGTGATGCATAAGCAATCACCTTCTCTCTTTGCATCAACACAACGCCTAAACCTTTGATTGAAGCATCACAGTATGCGATAAAATCTACGCTTCCTTCAGGTAAAGCCAGAATTGGTGCACTACACAACTTCTGCTTCAACAGCTGAAACACTGCTTCTTGTTTGTCGCCCCAAAAAAACTTGACCTTCTTCTGAGTAACCTTGGTCATTGGCTTGGCGATCTTCGAAAATCCTTTGATGAATCTTCGGTAATACCCATCAAGACCTAAAAATTGCCAAATCTCCGTTGGTGTCTTAGGAGATGCCCAATATTTAATGGATTCGATCTTGGTGGGATCCACGTGAATGCCTTGACTATCAATCACGTGGTAGAGAAATTGTACCTTGGGAAGCCAAAATTCGCATTTAGAGAATTTAGCGTACAACTCCTCTTTCTTAAGCAATTCTAGAATTGGCTTAAGATATTCTTCGTGTTCCTTCTTGTTCTTGGAGTAGATGAGGATATCGTCAATAAAGACAATCATAAATTTATCCAAAAATAGCTTGCACACGCGGTTCATGAGATCCATAAATACCGCTGGTGCGTTCTTCAAGCCAAATGGCATAACTTGGAACTCATAATGACCATATCGAGTTCTGAATGCCGTCTTTGGAATATCTTCTTTACATACCAAAGCTAGTGATAACCCGATCGCAAGTCTATGTTAGAATAAACACTGGATCCTTGTAATTGATCAAATAAATCGTCGATCCTTAGGAGTGGATAACGATTCTTCACCGTTAGCTTGTTCAGCTCTCGGTAGTCGATACACATTCGAAACAATCCATCCTTCTTCTTGACAAACAAGACCAGAGCTCCCCAAGGTGAGGAACTGGGTCTTATGAATCCTTTGTCATCAAAAGTTCTTGGAGTTGGTCTGTAATTCTTTCCATTGTACGGGGCCAATCGATAATGTGCCCTGCTACATTTGCACACCAGGTATCAAATCAATTTTATAATTCCACTTGTCGAAGTCGGAGGGACCCCAGCAAGTCTTCAGAAATACTTCAGAAAGAATTCGAACATCGGTACGTCCTCAATCGCTTTCTTCTCTGACTTGTCTTCAGTCTCCCTTGTAGTAACATGTGCCAAAAAGATAGGACATCCGTTTAGAAAATATTTTTGGGTTTTAGTGCACGAGATGATGTTTAAACGAGTCTCATTTCCCTGGTCGCTTTCGTCTCCACGAACAATCAACGTTTCATTTCCCTAGGGAATACGAACGATTTTCTTGGCACAAACAATGACAGCTTGGTACTTTGCCAACCAATCCATACCAATTATGACGTCGAGACTACCAAGTTCTACGGGCATTAAGTCTAATGTTGAATAGGTGATTTAAGAAATTTAATATACAACCCTGAATGATAGTGTTTAACCCAATTATTCTCCCATCAACTAGTTCAACATCATAATAAATGAATCCTAAGGTGATGGTGTAATTCTCAAATTGGAGCTAAACGCAGTAGACATAAAGCGTCTATCGGCACAGTATCAAATAAGACAGAGCATAGCAGTTGTTTAAGAAGGAACGTACCCATAACCCGAAGCCTTAGAAGTTTGGGTTTGTCCCTACACATGGCCTAACCGCATGACCTTTCCCGCTGGAGCATTGTCATATTTCCACCTTGGTTACCGTAGTTGTTATTTTTCAGCTTTGGACAATCCCTCTTGAAATGTCCCTGGGCTCCACATTCATAGCAAGTAGGTTTCTGACCTGCCCTAGTGCCCCTCTGATTGTTACTAGCATTAGTATTTGCAGGACTTCTACAGTCGCGGGCCAGATGGCCAACTCTATTGCACTTGTGGCATTTAGGGAAGAACGATGAACCGATGCGTGTGATAGGTTGCATTTAGCCACAGAGGTTTTAATCCTCCGTAAGGTTTCGTCTCACCTAATCCTTTAGTGATGCCCTGGCCAGTGTTCTTCCTCTTGTTTTGTCTTTATTGATTGGTTATCATCTTGCTCTTTTGGTTTCTCTGTCTACGTTCAACGAAAGTACGGATTTTCTTATCCATCAGTTCAGTTGCTATTTCAATTGCCTCTTGCATTGTCTTAGACTTTGATGCTACTACACTTCCATGGATCATGTTGGGCAAACCACCGACATATCTCTCAATCTTGTCCGATTCTTCAGGAAACATTCTAACACACAGCAATGCCAGTTCCTGAAAATGTTGGTTGTAACATATCACGTCGGTACCTTTCACCTTCAAAGTTTCATAACTCAGCCTCGGCTTCATAATCTCGCCCCCGGCAGTACTGTCAGTCATCTTCTTTTTTAGGTCTGTCCAAGTCATTGCATACGCAACATCATGACCAACATTCCTAACGTGGGAGTTCCACCATGTTAGATCACCTGCAAGAAGAGTACAAGTGGAAAACTTGATATGATTTTCCACAGAGCAGTTTCTTATACTGAACACAGTTTTCATTTTCTCAAACCATTAAATCAATTTGACAACTCCTTTTGTCCCTTTGAAATTTAGAGGTTGGCACTTCATGAAGTCTGGGTAAGTGCATTCACTGGCAACTCGTTCTGTCCTTTTAACACCTGTTCCCGAATTATGGCTGTCATCGCCATTCGTGTTTCTGCCAGCATCACGTACTACCAAAGCATCAGTAACACCTTGGTCGATCATTGCCTTAAGTTGGGCATTAGTCACAGAAGTAGTGGCAGCGGTATCGGCGGGGTTGGCTCTGGTGGTTCTTTTTGGTGCCATTTTCTTCAATCACAAGAAAATATAATACCCGTTAGATTTCATAAAATCATAACCATGACATGACATATACACAATAAATAAAGTGAGATCACATCACATAGTGAAATGCACAACTAAATTGAAATTAACAATGGTGTAACTAAATCGACATTCATTCATAATAAATTCGTCGCTTACAAACAGACATAATACAGTCATTTCCATATATATAATCTGGAACATACATACGATTCGGTTTACAAAATTCTCACTACCATTAGGTTACAAAAAGGAAATATAAACAACCTAAAGCCTTACCAGCCGGGAGTTAACCCATAATACTTAGTAGGCTAATACAACATAGCTACAACATAACCAATCTAAGAGCTACTACCGGCCTCCTCTGGTATCTCGAGCTGTGCTGGACCGCTAATGGGTCCTTGCTGTCCCTGCAGTGTTGTCACCTGTGTATGTAGTGTACTCATCAGTCTCAGTGTCTCTACAAGTTATGCCTGTTGAGCGCGGTCTGCTGCTCGCAAAGCTGTAATCTCTGTCTGCTGAGCTAGCACTGTAGTCCTTAGTGCTCTCACCTCAGAATGGGCGGTGTCACTAGCATCCATCAACCGTCCTCAGGCCTCATGTGAAAGACCTACCTCTTTATTTCATAAGTAAAGCAGTGTAAGCATAAGAGCGCTTATCTCTGCCTAGTAAGTTGAGCTGGCCGCTCAACGCCGCTCTAGCCTCATGTGCCTCATCCAGTCTCCCATAAATCTCATCAGTGTCCTGTCTGACAGTAGTAACAAAGTTGGTCATCCTCCGACCTAACTCTGTCTCATCAGTCGCTGGTGCCCCTGGCATGCCCTCAAGCATCTCATCCCAAGTATCTGTAATCCCATAACCTACATCTCTCTCTGGATCTCGCCTAATCTCCCTATCCAAAGTGGCAACAAAACCATAGTCTTCCTTAAAACCTGTAGTCGGTCTAGCAGCAAAGACGAGCTCTCTCTGACCTCATACCTAGGACCAAGAGTAATACATAACCTCTACACAAGTGTAAAACAAACTCGGGCCTTTCCGCTCTCTGGTCAGTAGAGGGTATAATCAAAGGGGGTGATGATGTAGTGCGGTATAGGTAGGATATGTTTCCCTGATGGTAGTGTCTCTGATCAAGATGCTAAGATGTAGGTGGATGGTGCAGCAACTCTCATCATGGCCATAGATGCCCTGGTATATGAGAGTATGATATGTGGTAGTAGTGGTAATGAATGAGAAGTGGATGGTGACTCGGACCTCTGCCGGATCATAGCGGCTCTATATCCCAAAGGATAAGTAGGAATAGCAGGTAGTGGTGGAGGTGATACAGGTAAAGGTGGTGATACTGGCGGTGGTGGTGATACTGGTAGTAGTGGTGAGGGAATCTGAGGTAGTGGTGATGACCATGGGGAGATGTTTAGAGGTCGCTTCTTCTCTAACTTGTCTTCAGTCACCTTTGTAGTAACATGTGCCAAAAAGATAGGACATCCTTTTAGCATGTACTTTTGCATTTTTGTGCACGAGATGATGTTTAAATGAGTCTCGTTTCCTCAGTCGCTTATGTCATCGCGAACAATCAACGTTTCATTTCCCTAGGGAATACGAACGATTTTCTCGACACAAACGATGACAGCTTGGTACTTTGCTAACCAATCCATGTCGATTATGACATCGAGACTACCAAGTTCTATGGGCATTAAGTCTATGTTAAAAGGGTGATTTATGAAATTTAGTGTACAACCCCGAATGTTGGCGTTTAACCCAATTATTCTCCCGTCAGCTAGTTTAACATCATAACAATGATCTAAGGTAGTTGGTGTGATATCAATTTGGGAACTAAATACAGTAGACACAAAGCTTCTATCAGCACCAGTATCAAATAAGACAGAAACATAGCGGTTGTTTAGAAGGAACGTACCCGTAACGACGTTGGAGTCTAGGTTTGTCCCTGCACAGCCTACCACATACACTTTCGCTAGAGCATTGCCATTTCCACCTTGGTTACCACGGTTGTTGTTTTTCAGCTTTGAACAATCCCTCTTGAAATGCCTCTGGGCTCCACATTCATAGCAAGTGGGTTTCTGACCTACCTCAGTGCCTCTTTGGTTGTTAGCAGCATTGGCATTGGTGGTACTCCTACAGTCACAGGCCAGATGGCCAACTCGGTTGCACTCGTGGCATTTGGGAGCACATGGACCATCGTGGTGATAATTGCATTTAGCGCATAGAGGTTTAGATCCCCCGTATGGATTCTTCTTACCAGTCCCTGCAATGTACGCCCTGCTGGTGTTCTGCCTCTTGTTTTCTTGTCGTTGTTATTGTTGGTTATCATCGTGCTTTCTTTTGTTCTCAGTCTTACGCTCAGCAAAAGTGTGGATCTTCTTATCCATCAGCTCAGTTGCTATTTCAATTGCCTCTTGCATTGTCTTAGGCTCTGATGCTACTACACTTCTGTGGATCATGTTGGGCCAACCACCAACATATCTCTCAATCTTGTCAGACTCTTCTAGAAACATTCTAACATACAACAGTGCCAGTTCCTGAAAACGTTAGTTGTAACCTATCACGTCGGTACCTTTCACCTTCAAATTCCACAACTCAGCTTTGAGCTTCTTAATCTCGGTCCTCGGGCAGTAATTGTCAGTCATCTTCTTTTTTAGGTCTACCCAAGTCATTGCATACATAGAATCAAGACCAATAGTCTTAACGTGGGAGTTCCACCACGTTATAGCACTTCCAAGAAGAGTACAAGTGGAAAACTTGATTTGGTTTTCTACAGAGCAGTTGCTTATACTGAACACAGTTTCCATTTTCTCAAACCATTAAGTCAATTCGACAACTCCTTCTGTGCCCGTGAAATTTAGAGGTTGGCACTTCATGAAATCTGGGTACGTGCACTCTCTAGCAACTCATTTCGTCCTTCTAATACCCGTTCCCGAATTATGGTTGTCGTCGCCATTCATGCTTCTGTCAGCATAACGTGCTGCCAAAGTGGCAGTAATACCTTGGTCGATCAGTGCCTTAAGCTGGGCATTGGTCACAGTGGTAGTGGTGGTAGTTGTTGCGGCTGGTGTTGATCTGGTGGTTCTTTTTGGTGCCATTTTCTTCAATCACAAGAAAATATAATACACGTTAGATTTCATAAAATCATAACCATTACATGACATATACAGAATAAATAAAATGAGATCACATCACACAGTGAAATCTATAACTGAATATCAATCAACAATGATATAGCTAAATCGACATTCATTCATAATAAATTCAATTACAGACATGACATAATACATCCTTTCCATATATAATCTGGAAACATACATGACCTGATTTGGTTACAAAATGATCACTATCCTAAGGTTACAAAATAAAATATAAACAACCTAAAGCCTTACTAGCCGGGAGTTAACCCATAATACTTAGTAGACTAAACAACATAGCTACAACATAACAACTCAAAGAACTGCTACCGGCCTCCTCCGGTATCTCAGGCTGTGTTGGACCTCTAGCAGGTCCCTGCTGTCCCTACAGTGCTGTCACCTATGTCTGCAGTGTACTCATCAGTCTCAGTGTCTCCACAAGCTGTACCTGTCGAGCGCGGTCTGCTGCTCGTAAAGCTGCAATCTTTGTCTGCTGAGCTAGCACTTTAGTCCTCAGTGCTCTCACCTCAAAACAGGCAGTGTCACTAGCATCCATCGACCGTCCCCAGGCCATACGGGAAAGTCTAGCCTCTCTCTCTATGAGTAAGGCAGTGTAATCATGGGAGCGTCTATCCCTCTGTAGTAAGTTGAGTCGACCGCTCAACACTGCTCTAGCATCATGTGCCTCATCAAGTCTCCTATAAATCTCATTAGTGTCCTGTCTGACAGTAGTGACAAAATTGGTCATCCATCAACCCAACTATGTGTCATCAGTCGCTGGTGCCCCTGGCATGCCCACAAACATCTCATCCCAAGTGTCTGTAATCCCATAACCAACATCTCTCTCTGGGTCTCTCCTAATCTAATCATCCAAAGTAGCAACAAATCCATAGTCTGCTATAAAACCTCCAGAGGGTCTAGCAGTGGGTGCAGATGAACTCTCATTGACCTCATATCTTGGACCTAGAGCAATACACAACCTCTTTCGAGGCGGTAGTGTAACCTCGGAAACACCTGCTCTACAGACAGTAGAGGGTAAAAGCAAAGGTGGTGATGAAGTAGGTAAAGGTATAGGTAGGAGTGGTGGTGTCCCTGATGGTGGTATACTCAATGGTAGTGGATGGGAAGTAGATGGTGTCTCGGCTCTCAGCCGGATCATAGCGGCTCTATATCTCAAAGGATAAGTAGGGCTAGCAGGTAGTGATGGAGGTGATACATGTACTGGTGATGATACTGGTAGTGGTGGTGAGGGAATCTGAGGTAGTGGTGATGACCATAGGGAGAGTGGTGATGGTGGAGGTGATGGTATGTCAAGAAGTCTAGCAATCTCTGCCTCGGACCAAATGGTGTAGGTGGCTGCTCTCGGATAGACATCCTAGCAGTAACACGGTGTATAGGTGGTAGGACAGAGTCGGCCAGAGCTGGGTGCTCCTCCTCCTCCTCATCCTCGTCCTCCTCAACATCATCATCATCATCCTTGTCATCATCGGATGACTCATCGTCATTGTCTCCTCCGTCGGCAGGATAATCAATGGGGTCCTCCTCAGGATCCTTCCCATCCTCCTTTGGATTGGAGTCTACAATGTATCCAGGTGAGTCGGCAGTAGGTGAGACAGCAGCAGGTAGTGGCTGCTCCTCAGCAGAAAACACATCATCCTCTGGTGGCATAAACTCCAGATATACAGGCAATGGGACCAACTCTGGAGAAAGTGGTGCCTGCTATGGCTCCTCCAGGCCAGGAACATAATCAAGAGATGGTGGGGCCTAAAAAGCGGCTACCACATATGCATATGGATCCTCTGGCATCACGGGTGGTCCATTGACTCCCGGAGATCCGATGTTTGACAAACCTCCAAATGGACTGGATACTGCCGTGTAGGTGACTATGGAATCCTCCAAATCCGACATGACAATATCTGAAAATCAAAAGTAGCTTATATAAGTATTTAATATAAGACTCTTATAGTAATATACATAGTATTTTATAACATGTATATAAATTATGAATGCATCTAGTCTAATCAACTAATGCAACAACTAATGTATGTATGTCCCGTGAAAATCCCTTTGTATGAATGCAATGTTTGAAAACGATTATAGTCCAGCAAAAACATTTGACCTGGTTCTCTATAACCTTGGCTCTTGATACCAATCTGTAACACCCCCAAATTGGGTCGCAGCGGAATATGGGTTGGGGGTGGTACTTCATAGATCAATAGCATAAGATATATATAAGAACGACCATTTAAAAGTTGTTTAAAACTGATACATTGGATTTAACAAATTGTTGTTACACAAATCCGAAACTTCACTTTTTCATTGTTCAAAATACAAAGATTTTAGTCCATAGTAGATATATCCCTAAAATGTAATGCAACTAAATCTTTTATGCATATGACTTCCAAAATATCGACCATCAATTTATCCCTGGTCTTGCACCTTATTGATCTCCTAAGAAAACATTGCTTAAAACGTCAACAATAATGTTGGTGAATTTATAAGTTTGTAAAATGTATTAAATAAGACCGCAAGAATTCCTCATGATAATGCAACAGATGCAAACATCATAAAATGTGATTATGTTTCCCTAAGCTCATGACACTGAAACTCGACATGTATGAATTGCAATATAAATTGCCAACATTGCCCGTGATGATGTTCTAACCAGCAACATCCTATGTCCGACATGGTATACGTTCATTGTCCGGCATACCGGCACAGTGAGCATGACTCACCCGAACATGGATGCCAATCCCAAATAGATCTATTTATAACATTCGCGCTGACAACAAGTAATCGACAGTTCATGATGATGGGCTCAAAGGGTTATCGCTACTTAGGCAAACACGTAATCGTAATGTAAAATGTCCACTTGAGTCCAATTGTAAAACATGCATATGTTTCTCATCCCAAAACTTGTAAATCATTAAAATGTAAAACGTGGGGCTATGAACTCACCTCGATTAGATGAGTTAACAATGTAAATCAAATGCGTGAAAATGCTTCACAAATACGCTCGAATGCAACCTAAATTATTATAGGTCGTATGAGTACTAAGAACTTTGATTAACTAATACCACATATAATTCTATATAGCTACATCACCATCTAATCGTATTAGTGAAATCATATATATAAAGTGAAAACGCTTATAAATATCTCCTTAGTGAAAACGGCGTAACTTTCTTGTTTTAAGTTCGTTTCTTACGTTTCTTATGTTCACGCTTTCGGATTAAGACGAGGTATCAAAATATTACATTTTCATATTTTTAACCAACTGGTGAACAGTAATTTTTATTGTTCATACACTTTTACAAATTTATTTTTATAAAATTAGTTATTGTAAACTCGTAAACGTATTATTTTATTCGTTTTAACTCTATTTTTAGTGATTCGAGCACGTCTTCGTAATTAAA
>BQNB010169442.1:0-13780 GCA_026074375.1 Tanacetum coccineum | reverse complement strand
GACTACTTTGAGCATACGTGGATGAATGAGAAATACACACTTCAATTTATCTTGTGCAAAGTTTGTGGCAAAAACTGCTGCATCCTTGTTTAGATGTTTCAATTTGACACCCAGTATAATAGGCTGATCACCGAAGAGTCTGATCCACGAAAGTTGTATTCTTGTGAAAAGAATTAAATTCTAAAGTTTATTTAAATATTTATGATAATCATATATTGAGTTACCATTTACCAATATATTGTGATGTAAAAGTACGTGACATTTAGCTCGTCACCAATATTTTTATAAAACCCTAAATCATGTATTTTAACATCAATACAATATTAGTTATTGATTTTAGGTTTCGGTAATTATCAACATGTTAAAATGGCTCGTGATGCCACTGAAGGTTTTATACTTTCATAACAATTATATTAAACCATAACATCAAAGCATAGAATAGCGGAAGCAAATAAAGGATCAAATAACATGTTTGAATAATTAACCGAATTAGGGTTACATACCTTTTGATTCTAGCCCGAACAAGAATCAAATTGCTTAGGGATTATCTCCAAGAACCCTAATTAGGGTTTATACGAAAACAATCCAAGAACAATCTAAAGGAAGATTGTATCACGATCTTGTACACACGCTATGTATCGAGTTAACCAATCACTAGCTTGATAACACGTAGCGTTTAAACGAACGATTCGATCCGATCAACCCAAGGTTATGGGGTCAAATGTAGGACAAAGGAGTGATAGAGTTTAGGGACTATTGTGTGTCTTTCACCTCTCCATATGGGTGTTTATATAGGCACCCTAACCCTAATACTTGGTGAAACAAGTAACATCAATTCATTAATTATGCAACATCAATTATGTAACATCAATTCATTAATTATGTAACATCAATTGTGTAACATCAATTCATTAATTATGTAACATTAATTATGTAACATTATGTAACATCAATTATGTAATTATGTACTTGTCCTTGTCCTTATGGTCGTTAGTCTTTTCCGTTAAATACTTAACGACCGTTAAACGTTTACGTGTAAAATTAACAAATATATTATTTATTAATTGTTAACTCGTAGTGAGTGCAATCCCGTGATCTTGAGTTCGATCCTAACACACATCTATTAATTTATCATCCATAAACTAACAGCTCCCACTTGGACATATTTAATAGTGTGATCACATCGGTTAGCGTCTAGTTACACGCCGATGCCTCTAGTATGATCTCAAGTAAGGTCTCCTGGAAAAACCTTTTAATGATTCATCATTATTATTATCCTTTTGTTTCTAATACAATGTTAATAAGGATATGGATCTTAGTCATTCCTTAATTAACGGATTCTGTTTCTCGTTTTATCTGATTGAGCAAGATTACCAAATCTTCTGAACGTATTCCAGAAAATCTTGGGTGTGGCCACACATACATCTTACCAATCCCACGAGGGGCCCAGCTGTATTAAACTTCAAAACGTATTTGAAGGAAACAAATCCTTTATTGACTACAAGCAAAACTCATGAATTTTGCAACACTTCTGAAAACAATCCGTATAGCTACCAGTTACGTTTAGCGTTAAATTGCTTCACAGAAATGCACTAGATCCATAACAGTTTCCTGGTATCTCAAGTCTGAGGATAACTATTTATGATTTACTTAATGACAAGATCCATAAAGTACAATCACATAGTTGGGATAAGTCCTATATTCAACTCATTAAATATCATGTGAAATTGGTATGTCAACGCATCAATATACTTTCAAGTATATTCTAACCAATACTCAGATTTGTCTTAATTCAATAATATTCCCATATCATTAATCGACAACGGACATTTAGAATATTTCATTATTCAAGGATTTAAAACATGTAAAATAGGATACAAAATTAAATAACAAAATAAACATAACCATCATTTTATTTTATCAAATAATAATGTTTACACATCCATTATCCAAACACTAATCACAGATATGCATGAAACTACTAGCTAATCGAAGTCCAATTCCATTGGCATGTTCGTTAACCTTTCCTCTAGGTAAAGCTTTAGTAAAAGCATCAGCTAGGTTTTTATCTGTGTGAACTTTTATCAATTTGATTTCACCACTCTCGACTTGTTCTCGAACATAGTGATATCTACGCAGAAAATGTCTGGCGCCTTTCATGACTCCAGGTTCATTGGCGAATGTGATTGCAGCAGAATTGTCACAATACATATTAATAGGTTTATTTATTGAAGGCATCACTCCAAGATCTCCAACAAACTTCCTAATCCAAACGGCTTCCATTGCAGCTTCTGACGCAGCCATGTACTCAGATTGCGTTGCATGCATTGCAATGGTTGTCTGCTTTTTGCTCTTCCAGTCTACTGCTCCTCCATTGACGACAAAGACATAACCCGTCTGAGACTTCGTATCATCTTTATCGCATTGCCAGGACGCATCACAGAAACCTGTAACCTCAAGTTCTGTATCTGGATTTCCTCCGTACACTAAAAACATATCTTTCGTATTCCTCAGATACTTTAGAATATGTTTAACAGCAACCCAGTGGAGCTTTCCTGGATTCTGTTGATATCGACTGACCAAGTTTTGAGCAAACGCCACATCTGGCCTTGTGCACCTGACAGCATACATGATAGATCCTACAGCCGAAGCATAAGGTACCTTTTTCATGTAAGCTTTTTCCTCATCTGATGAAGCGCACATTTCATTACTCAAATCATGTTTGACTTCCATCGGTATAAAACCTTTCTTAGAGTTTTGCATACTGAATTTCTTCAATATCTTATCGATGTAAGCACTTTGATTAAGTCCAATCAACCGCAGAGATCTATCTCTATATATCTTAATTCCCAGAATGTATGCAGCTTCTCCTAAATCCTTCAATCCTTACATAGAAAAACACTTTCCAAGATAATCCTGAACTTCCTAAGGTCTTGTAATGTTGTTTCCCATGATTAAAATGTCATCAACATATAGGATCAAGAATACTACATTACTCCCACTAGCTTTGCGATATACACATGGCTCATCACGATTTTGAGTAAATCCAAACCTTTTGATTTCCTCATCAAATCGTTTATTCCATTGACGTGATGCTAGTTCAAACATAATAATCTTTAATATGCAAATACGTTTGGATACTTTGGATTTACATACCCTTCAGGTTGCTCCATATAGATGTCTTCATCTAAGCGACCATTAAGAAGCAGGTTTAACATCCAGTTTGCCAATCTCATAATCATAGTACGCTGCTATAGCTATAAGAATCCTAATAGCTCTAATGTCTGCTACAGGAGAAAACGTCTCCTCGTAGTCAACCCCATAGGTTTGAGTGCAGCCTTTAGCTACCAGACGAGCTTTATTAGTGTTACTTTACCATCCAAGTCATCTTCTTCGTGAAGATCCACTTACTCCTTACTATTTTACATAGGAGAGGTCTACTTCATCCATACTTCATTAACTACATGGAGTTCATTTCCTCACCAATGCTCTTGCCATATTACCTTATCAGGGTCCAGCATGGCAGTTTTATAATTAGCAGGTTCTCCAAGATCACCTACTTCATCATCTTCAACCTCCATGTTTAGACACAGACGGTTGGGTGCACGTTTAGTCCTTTCAGACCTACGGACAGGAATTAATTCCGATGGAGGACCGAGACTTTCAGGTTCTACTGGAATTTCGCTAGTGTTGTCAGAAGTAATTTAAGCCATATGAGCATCTCTGATCAATAATCCCTCCCACTGAATTCTGAGATAGAGATCTCTTCAAGATAATCTCCATACCTAGCAACAATTACATTGTTCCTCAGTGGAAAATAAAATATTAAACCCATAGTTTTCCTTAGGGTACCTACAAAGATACACTAACAGATCTCTGATGTAGTATTATCAGCCTGAGTCCACGTTTTCACATACGCCTCGCAACCCCCAGACCTTTAAATAAAGGACAGAATACTGCGCTTTACCATGCCAAATTGTCATGATGTGTCCTTATCAACCTTCTTATTGGGTACCATAATAAAATACGAACAGCAGATTCATAAGGCATAAACCCAAAGGATAACGAAGAGTAGTAAATTAAACCATAGATCGCACCATATCCAATAATGTCGATTCTCCTTTCAGACACACCATTTTGTTGGAGTAATATGGAAAGTACGATTAGAACTATTCTATTCTCACTTAGATAATCTTTACACGCTTGGCTTAAATATTCACCACCTCTATCAGGTCGAAGAGCTTAATCTCTTTCCTAGTTGCAATTCTACTTCTGCTTTGAAAACCTTAATGTTTCAATACCACATGTTTATTTAATAAAAACATTAATATTTTCCATAACACTGAAATTCATCCTAAAGGGTAAGAAGTAGCTACACCTTCCTTACACATGTCTATTGGTCCGCATACATCCTAATTATTAAAACCAATTAGATATGTACCCTTTCAATATTTTTATTAAAAGGTTTCTTTGTTATCTTCCCAGAGAATACAAGATTCGCATTTATTCAAATAATCTTAAACGATTTTTTCCATAAGACCTTCACGTTGAAGCTTTTGCATGCGAGTCTTGCCAATAAGGCAATCTACAGTGTCCAAAGATAAGAAAATCAAAGTCAAACTTTCTTTTTTTATTGATGCGCTAAAAATAGAATTAAATATTCTTGGGCATTGTTATTTAAAATTCAATTCAAACACACATTCACAGATATACGCACTAAAATAGTATATACATTTAAAGAGAACAAAATTCCATTCCCAGCAATTATGATGAAAACTAAGATCCAACAACAGGTAAGGGGAAACAAACAACCTCTAACATATAAGGTGCATAATCACAATTCTTTAATTTCAGTATAAATGTGGACAAAAATAATCTTTTAAATAAATAATATGTTTTTATCTATACGTTTGACAACTCGTTCGGTTCACATCGATCGTTCACTCGTTCAGTCCAACTAAATTCACTCTTTCGTTCCAACACTACGAACTCAAATTTTCAAAACTCAAAAAGAACACATTTTTTGAATGTTTTTTCGCAAAAATCTTGTACAAACCATGTTACTAACCCTAGAGAACAATAAAAATGAAAAACTTAAGGATTTTAATCCAAAAAAATTTTAGAACAAAATTTTTGCTTTTGTAATGATTTTTGAACACAAATCAAACAACAAAACTAAACACACCACTCCATGACTCTTTATACAAATTGTAGAAACAATAATCTTAAGAATCAAAACCAAGAACAAGATAGAATGTGTTGTGAAGTTAGGAGATAAATGATGAAATGATGAAGTGTATGTATATGAAATTTACAAAATGGAACAACCAACCCCCTCCCAAGGCTAGGAGAGGCTTAAATAGTGTCCTATAGAGCAGGCCATGTGGCTAGGATGGTCTCCCATGGGCCTTGGGCCGGACAAGATTACAAGCTAATCATTACACTAACTACAAAAAATAAAAATATCTAAGACCAGTAAACTTGGAAGTGACCGACACGCTTTTGTGTTTTCCAACATTCAGGGGTATTAAGTATAAACACTAGTTAGTATCCTATGTCTTGTGATCATTTTTGACCGATTGACTACCCGATTTCACATCGATGAATTATTATACCGAAATGGCAAAGTGCGCAAATCCTGCCACCGTCAGTAAATGGCTGGTTTAACTCTAGATTTTTTGTATAAAATCCCTGAATATGTAAAACTAAAAGTTTAGATGACGCAATAGCTTAACCATGCCACTGATTGGAGGTAAAAAACATCGGAGTTACAGTTTGTAAAATGGCACATTTTACCAACCATGATGGATATCTCAAAAACACATTGAACCCGACACCTTTTTTCTTACATTTTTAAACCACTTTTACACCTAACAAGCACCCTAACACCTCAAGCACCTCTATGACTAACCTACTACCACCCCAAGCAGCCTAGCAACCACCTCCCTCACACCACCATCACCCTTGCATCACCAACTTGGTCTCCAAGTTTTTATAGTACTTGTCACCTCTCTAGCACCGTTATAATCCTTCCACCTTGCTCCATAGCTTACCCTACTCACCCTCCTAGCTGCCCATAGTCACATCTCTACAATCTTGACACCTTTCATGCAAACTTAGCACGCAAGCTCATATGAGCCCTATATATAGCTAAAACACACTCTTTCAAATCACAACTTAAAACTCATCAAACACACACAAATGGAGTTTTAGCCATTCTATATTAGTAGTAGAAGATCAAGTAAAGTCCCTAAGATCAGAATAGAAGCCAAGAATCAAGAGAAAGAAGCTCTTGAAGTCGTTTCTAGGTGTACGAACCCAAAAACCTCTTATTCGACCCATTTTAGCTCAAGTAAGCTCAAAATCTTGTTTAATAAACTCATAATCTGTTTTAGAATGTTAATAATACTCTTAAGATCATATATGAACTCCTTGTATGAAGCCTTAGAATCCCAAACCATGTGTTTTATTAATTAAAACCTAAAAATGACCCTTTTGAAATTTCTAGCTAAAAGAATCCTTTTCCTAAACTATTGGGTTACGTTAGGAAACGATCTTTATTTATGCTATTCTAATAAGACCTAAAACCGCAATATCAATGGAACCGCCAATAAGCTTACATGTCTTTTTAAGACTTAACTTTCAAATATTATCATGCTAGGGTTTATATCTAATCTTTTTGAAATTTATAACTAATAGGGGCTGAAAATGTATATTAATTGTAAAGTTATATCTAGAAAAGGACCTTCTTGCTAGTGGCAAAGTTTAAAGGTTTAAATTATAAACAATTATTAGATAAAAGGACTAAAACTTGTAAAAGTTTATAAATCAAGTATAATTTATTTTTGAAAACTTCAAAATAATAAAAAATAATACATTTATATAATACTCAAAAAATAAATAAATATTACAAACCTCGATGGTATGAAAAACCCAACACATTTTATCGTTATATAAATCACGATCGACGCATTTATAAATCAATACGTTATATATTTAACATAATTTTATCATCAACCTACTTTGAATGAAACTAAAATCTTATCGTGTCCACGTACTAGGAATTATCATGTTGAAGGGTTCCATTGGGTATTTGTTTGACGAGTTTGCTGGTGTTACGATTTAAAGTGTTCCCAGCCGTCCTACAAACGATACTACATGGCTTCTGAATTATGATAGCCCGAACAGTGATACAATATTTCTATAAATTAATAAATCAAAGTAATACTTTATAAAGTTTTGAAACATAAACCATCACATTAAGACTTGACATATTACCCTCAGGTTGTGTGACGAGGCCGTTACTTTCATTTGATATACTAGTTTTCCCCGTTCGGGTAGATAACATCGTACTACCATACGGACGCATTTCACTTGATATACTTTTGCCATCAATCAGATTTCCCCTGTTAAAGATGAGATTCATAGCCTCGCATTTAACTATTTTAAATATTTCATAAACCTTCATGGGGAAAACATGCATAAACCATGAATACTATATTTTTTCCAATTGTATTTTTTCCTGATTTATTATGCCCTAGTCACTTTAACTGCCAATATTTCTTAATCATGAACCATTAGTCACTTGCGAGTGAACGCGAATATTGTGGATAGATCTATCGGGGTGTGACGACTCCGTTGGTGTACCTATACTTTCTGGTACCAATAGCACTATACTTATTATAGCCGGAAAAATGTCAAGATGGGGGGTCCCCCACAAGTATTTACCCCCAAACACTATACACTCATCGTCCCCAAATTTACCAGCACCCTAATTTACCCACTTAAAGATATTAACCCTTCTAGAAGACGGATGACGCATGCCATGACCTTTTAGGGATCCACGCTGCGAGATCCCAAGCCAATCATTGAGCTAATTATGCGTCTGAGTCACCCGAACGTCAATAATAGATCGTAAGGCCATTCAAGGATTAGAGGGCCAAGTTAGAAGTTGGTGGAGCGCCAAGACCTAAACTTCGACTTCCTCGCCTATAAAAGGAGCCTCTCACACACAGTTGAATCATCTAGTGTAGCAAGTAGTGTAGAATTAGTTTAGCTTATTAATCGTTTTTAGCTTATTGTATTTCAAATTAGTGTAACTTTCTTTTCATAAGCTTGTATTCAGTTTAAATCATTAATAAAAGTGTAGTTTTCATATTGTTCAATTTGCAATTACATGAATTTAACTTTGAATCATAATGGTAGTTGTATATAAGCTCTCTTAACTCAAATAAGCTCAATAAGCTTCACTGAACCCATAGCTAGCTATGGAACTAAGTTGAGACTCTCAAAGCTTAACTGAGCTTTTTGTTACTCAAAATCCACTCCCCAAGTACCACAGCGTATAATGGTAAGGAAGACAATTGAGGAAGGGCATCCAACCTTAATTAGTGTTTATCCTGTATAAGTTAGATTTTGTACATTAGCATTTTAGCGCCTATTGTAGCCATGGTCTGTCGGCAAACGCTTATATGTAAGTCCTCATTTTACATTTTATAGCTTAATATTTCACTTTAGCTTATTTCTGCTTAATATTTGCTTATTGTTGCTTAGAATGTCATTAACACTGCACATTATGTTGTTGTGAAGATTATTTATTGGTTTTCCTTTATAAATAAATCTTAGTTTGAAAGTTTTTGTATATCAAACATTGTAAAAATCCAGAAATAGTAGCATTATTTAAAAAGCATATTGTTTTGCTTATTTGATTTAAGAAAATATGCTTAGATAGGTTTTTTGAGTAATGCTGTCTACTAACTGTTATTGGCTTTTTAGCCTTAACTCCTTAGTTTTTATAAGCTAAATATGATTGAAGCAATTTAAAGGGTGTCTTGGGTTCAAGACAGCACTAACCTCAAGTAGTGCTGTCAAAGGCCAATTTGTCTTAAATTGAATTTTAAATTTCATTTTAGGTTGTAGTAAAGTCTTGGATTGAAGAAGGGTTTTTAATTAGCTATAATCATTTTTCATAGTTTTTGTGTAATTACATTATCCCGAGGGTCTATACCATCAATTCATAAGCACTTGACTTAATTTGTTCTAGCAGGTTTTTGTTAATCAATTTTGCCTTGATTTGGTGATTAAAAGGTGTAGAAACAAGGTCATTAAGCCGGCAGTTGGTTTGTTTGAATTTAAGATATAAAAAGTGTCAAGTGCATCACAAATAAAAACAGCCTTAAAGGCTAATTTTTATTCCAAAAATAGAGCAGTATTAGATTAGCCTTTGTAAATTGATTGCACACTTAGTCATAGGCCATCTAGATTAGTTTAGTGCTTATTTTTGGATTAAAAGCTTATTTAGATAATCTGTTTTTAGCATGCCTTTTTTAGTCTTTGTCCTTTTCATAAAAAATTGCAAATCCATAAAATATAGTAAATTGAACAAACATTTTTCAATCCATCGCATTTCATTGCTCAAATGAATTCAAAATACTTATTTATAGCTGATTCTAATAGCTTATAGTACATGTTTTCCTAGTGTAAAAGTCACTAATCCATAAGGAATGTTTTGATTCTTAAAGAATAAGCTTAAACAAGACCTATGTTGGGTTGTTTGGTAAACAGTTTTGAGTCAAAATGCTTATGAGCTTTTCTCAGCTTATTGCTTATTGATTTTGTTTAAATTTTGTTAGTTGTGCTTATTAGGTTTGTTTTAAAGTGATTTTAGCTTATTTGATTGTAATTGAGTTTATTCAAGCTTATTAGTTTCTTAAGTTTTGTGCAAAAAGCTAAAAATCCTTCTAAGTATAAACTGTGAGTTTTAAGCCTAATTTCTGGCTTATTGCTTAAGAATCATAAAAAGTTTCTTTAGTAAAATTTGATTAGGATAAGCTGTTTTACAAGTTTCATAAATAATTTTTGCAAAATAAAAAAAAAAGGGGAATTAGGGAAGTCTTGGGTGAGCAAGGCTCGAACCCAAGACCTCTACCCAACTCAACCCTTTTATACCACACACCAACACCAACTGCGCCCTTGGGACTATTACATCCTAAGGTGCACAAGCAATTTATTTACCACCTTTTTGGGCTCTTTTTCATATAAGCACCTCGAGTGCTTATTAGGCTTTTTCAGGCTTATTCGTTTAAGCATTTTCTTTGCCAGCAATTTTCCTGTGCTCTTTATTTATTAAGCAACTTTTGGTATTTTTCTTAGATTTTTAATTTAAACTTTAGTATTTTTCTTGAATTTTATTAGTTTAAAATCTTTAAAAATTCACAAAAAAATAAATAAAAAGAAAAAAAAATTCTTTTTCTGAAAATTTTCTTTTAATATTTAGAAGGTTTAGGAATTAAATTTTTGTTTGTAGGGCTTAATTTTGTTATACTTGCTTATTCGTCGCGTTTTTATTAGGGTTTTTGGCATTAAATAGTCGCGTACTTTCTCAAATGTGCCCATATGATACGTGTACTAAAAAATTGCCCATATGGTACCTCAACTTTCAATTTCGTGCTAATATTGTCACAAACTTTTTTTCCACCTGCTTGACCTGCAAACTGATTATGTGGTCTGCCAAGTCATCTAAAGTGTACGTATTCTACGTTTTCGTCCGATTTCTTATGTGTTCGTCCGATTTCTTATGTTTTCTTCCGTTTTTTACGTTTGCGTCCGATTTCTAACGTTTCCGTCCCTTTTTTTATGTTTTCGTCCGATTTCTTACGTTTCTGTCCGTTTTTTACGTTTTTGTTTGTTTTTTACGGTTTGTCCGATTTCTTACGTTTTCGTCTATTTTTTAAGTTTTCGTCTGTTTTTTTTACGTTTTTGTTTGTTTTTTACGTCTTCGTCTGATTTCTTACGTTTTTTTTTCCGTTTTTGTCCGATTTCTTACGTTTTCGTCCGATTTCTTACGTTTTTTATGTTTTCGTCCGTTTTTTTACGTTTTCGTCCGTTTTTTATATTTTCGTCTATTTTTTTACGTCTTCGTCCGATTTTTTACGTTTTTGATCATTTTCTAACGTTTTTCAATGTTTTCGTCTGTTTTCTTCCATTTTGGACGAAAACGTAAGAAAAAAGACGAGAACACGAAAATGTAAAAAAATGAACGAAAACGTAAAAAATGGACGAAAACGTAAAAAATGGACGAAAACGGACAAAAACGTAAGAAATCGGGCAAAAACGTAAAAAACGAACGAAAACGTAAAAAAAACGTAAAGTATAAAACCAGACGGAAACGTAGGAAAACAGACGAGAACACGAAAACGTAAAAAAATAGACGAAAACGTAAAAAACGGACGAAAGTGTAAGAAATTGAACGAAAACGTAAAAAAACAGGCGAAAACGTAGGAAATCTGACGAAAACATAAAAAAACAGGCGAAAACGTAAAAAAATAAACGAAAACGTAAAGTATAAAACCAGACGAAAACGTAAGAAATCGGACGAAAACGTAAAAAAAATCGTAGCATTTTTAGTACACGTACCATATGAGTACATTTGAGAAAGTAGATAACTATTTAATGTATGTTTAATACAAACAAATACTTTATATTTTATTAATAAAATGTCACGTCAGCTTTTGGAACAAATTCAGCCGGTTTAACCGGTAGTCGGTAAAAAAGTGACCATATGGGCACGAAATTGAAAGTTGAGGTACCATATGGTCAATTTTTTTAGTACACGTACCATATGGGCACATTTGAGAAAGTACGCGACTATTTAATGCCAAAAACCCTTTTTATTATTCCCTTAGTTTTTTTTGTGTTAAATTTCTTACTTGCTTAATCGTTAATTCTTCTTTGCATGCTTAATGTGTTTCTATGTGTAGAAATAGGAAAACAAATCAAATCTTTGAATTATTCACTTGCACGATCACAAACTAAATTGACTTTCTATTCACACTTCGCCGAGGACAAACGACTTGGGAGGTTTTAGGGATTGCTTTGGTCAAAAGCAATCTTTTTCAATCTTTTGGAATACGTATACTACTATACTATAATTGAATTTGCCTCTTAATTACACATACTTGTTTGTGTGTGTGGTTTGGGGCAAATCACATACACTGTTTCGGCATTAGTAGTTTACTAAGTGCTTGCATGATTGATATACGAGAATATAAATTATATTACGTATATTACTATAAGAGTCCTAAAATTAATACTTATATAAGTTATTTTTGTTTTTACAGCAGTCATGTCTTCTGCATCATCTGTGGTTACTTACACTTCCGTCTACTCCGATTCTGAGCCAGGGAGGGTATTTTGGGGAGCTGAAGATGAGTTGTCGGACGGTGGTTCTCCACGAGTCATCGTATACGGATACGATGGACTCCCTATGCAGCCGGTAGCCCCACCATCACCGAATTACATACCTGGACCCGAGGAGCCACAAACACCACCAGTACCACAGGACGAGGATGAATTTGAGCCTATGTTCATATAGGCACATGATCCTAACTACGTGCCAGAGCCTATATACCCTGAGTATATACCATTGGAGGATGAGCATGTGTTTTTGGTTGAGGAGCAGCCATTACCTCCTGTTGTTTCACCTACTGCTGAGTCACCAGGATATGTTGTTAAGTCGGATCCAAAAGAGGATCCAAAGGAGACCGAGGATGGTCCAGTTAACTATCCTATGAATGAGGGAGATGATAGAGATGATGATGATGGTGATTCATCTAGGGATGACACCGATGATAAGGATGAGGACAAGGAGGACGAGGACGAGGAGGACGAGGAGGAGGATGAGCACTTAGCTCCGGCCAACTCTGTTGTTGTTGTACCTACTGTTAAGCTTGTTTCCCTACCTGAGGGAACAAAGCCTGTTATACCACCACCCTCCACTGACATTTCTACCACTGGAGCTAAGACCACTGTCCGGCTTCAGGCTTCCATATCCCTTCCACCAGAGGCAAAAGTTGAGAGACTTCTAGCCATGACTACTCCATCACCATCACCAACTATCTCACTATCATAACCCTCTATAGAAGAGCGCCTTGCTAGGTGCACGGCCCTACCTACACTTTCATCACCACTACCTGTGCCATCACCATTACTACCATCATCTGGGTGTCCAACCCAAATCCAGACACTTACTACCACCATCTCTATACCTACCACCACCTATTAACCGTAGGGATGATATTCCTGAGTCCAAGCAGCCACCTCGCAAGAGGTCGTGCTTGTTTGCTCTAGGCTCTAGGTACAAGATTAGAGAGAGTTCTACTGCTAGACCTACAGGAGGTCGAGGGGTAGATTATGGGTTTGTCAGCACAATAGATGCTGAAGCTAGATGACAGGGGATTAGTGAGGTTGGGTATGGTATTAGGGATACTTGGGTAGATCCGGCCGAGGCAGTTCCTGAGATAGCACCTATGACTATGGGAGAGGTCAATACTAGGGTTACAGGGCTTGCTGATCTCCATAAGCATGATACACAGGACTTGTATGCTTTACTAGAGGATGCTCAGGATGGTAGGACTCGTATACCATAGCGAGTCGCTATGGTCTCACAGCGGGCCGACTTACTTATGGGGGATAGGATGACTCTCTAGGAGACAGTATGGATTGTGGAGGAGGAGGCCTATGCTTCCCGAAAGGCTTGGGCTCACTCGATAAGATTGAGTCAGGCGACCCATTAGGAGCTTCAGACCTACCGTGATCATGTGTATGTACACGAGACCCATATCTACGCACATCAGGTACAACTACAGCTGCAGAATACTCTCATTCAGACACAGCACCAGGTATATGAGACTCGTTTCCAGATGCAGCAGGCTGAGATGGCAGCGTTCGAGAGACTGACCGTAGGCGTCAATCACAGATGGCAGAGACTCTCTGAGTGATG
>BQNB010169439.1:3304-13780 GCA_026074375.1 Tanacetum coccineum | reverse complement strand
TGATAGTGAAATTAGTATGACTATTTTTTAGAACAGATTAAGTGATGAAGAGATCACACTAGTAAATGATAGGTTCTCAAAAGCAAATGGGTATCATGTTGTTCCCCCTCCTATTACAGGGAACTTCCTAACCCCAAAAGCTGATATATCATTTGTAGGTTTAGATGAATATGCTATTAGGAAGAATATAATTGAGTAAAAAACAACTGAACTTAAAACTGACACTAGTGAATCTAAAACTAGTGAGACTGTAGGTGAAACAAATGAAATTAAAAAATCTAAATTAGTTTATGAATCAGTTGTGCCTAAACCAAAGATTTACAAAGATAAAGTAATCATTGAGGATTGGAACTCAGATGATGACGATGATGTTTCTGAAGTGAAAACAGTTAGTCCTGTTAAGACTAATGAGATTCAAACAGTTAAATCTCAAGCAGTTAAAACAGTTAAAACTCAAGTTGACAATATTGGTCAAGTTTCTCAGAAAGCAGGAATTGGATTTAAAAAAATAAATGTGTGCTTTGTTTGTAAAAGTACTAACCATTTGATCAAAGACTGTGACTTTCATGACAAAAAGAGTCCAGAACCTAAGCTGAAAACTGTGGTCAATACTGGCCAAAGGGTGGTCAAACCAGTATGGGATAATGCTAAAAGAGTTAATCATTAAAACTTTTCAAATAAACTGCAATATCCTCAAACAAGAAAGACTTTTGTCCCATCAGGAGTACTAACAAGAACAAGATTAATTAATCCTGTTAGGGAAAATGGGAAAAGAGCAGTACCCAGTGTTAGTACTGCTAGGCATGTTAGTACTGCTAGGCATGTTAGTACTGCTAGGCATGTTAGTACTGCTAGGCCTGTTAGTACTGCTAGGCCTGTTAGTACTGCTAGGCCTGTTAGTACTACTAGGTCACTTGCTTTAAAAATAGCACAAACTGGTAGTGTTATTAGACCAATATACCCAAGAATGGACAATGTAAGACCAAGAGCATCATATGCACCTGGTTTTCACCTGGAATCATATTCACCAATCAAGAGGTCTTACTACCCCAAACCAGCTTTTAGACCCAAAGAATTAAAACATGATGTTAAAACTTCTGGGGTTAAAAATATGACTACTACTTGGGCAAGAGTAGTAGTTAGTACTGATTAGGGTAAAATGGATAATGCTCTTAAGAAGTCAAAGTAGGTTTGGAAACCTAAGGGAAATTACATGGATCATGAGTCCAAAGAAAGTGGATCATTTATACTCAAGAAGTTTAAGTATACTGACCCAAGAGGGATTTCCAAGTCAGTGGTGACTTGGGTCCCTAAGAGATACTAATCTCTCTTACTTGTTATGCAGGGCAATCCATAGACCTTTTTATAGGATCTTGTAGTAATGGACAGTGGTTGCTCTAGCCATATGACTGGCAACAAAGCTTATCTTTCAGATTATGAAGAATACAATGGAGGCTTTGTGGCTTTTAGAAGTGATCCCAAAGGAGGTAAAATAACGGGTAAAGGTAAAATTAGAACTGCTAATTTAAACTTTGATGATGTTTATTTTGTGGATGAACTTAAGTTTAACCTTCTCTCTGTCTCACAAATGTGTGACAAGAAAAATAGTGTCCTCTTTACTGACACTGAATGCCTCATTCTATCTCCCAGCTTTAAGTTTCTTGATGAAAGTCAAGTTATGCTTAGAGCTCCTAGACAGAATGATGTGTACAGCTTAGATTTAATGAACATTGTTCCTTCTAGAGGTATAACTTATTTATATGCAAATGCAACAACGGATGAGTCTAAATTGTGGCACAGGAGATTGGGCCATGTGAATTTCAAAAATATAAACAAACTTATCAAGAGAAACCTAGTTAGAGGCTTACCTTCCAAAGTTTTTGTGAATGAACACACTTGTGTTGCCTGCAAGAAGGGTAAGCAACATAAGGCCTCCTGTAAGGCCAAGTTAGAAAGAACCATCAGAAAGCCCTTAGAATTACTTCATATGGACTTATTTGGACCTGTCTCAGTAGAAAGTATTAATAAGAAAAAGTATTGTTTGGTTGTGACTGATGATTTCAGCAGATTTAGTTGGGTATTTTTCTTAGCTACTAAGGATGAAACAAATGAGATCCTTTATAAATTTATCACAGGCTTAGAAAACCAATTGAACCATAAGTTAAAAGCATTAGATGTGATATTGGGACAGAGTTTTAAGGAACCATGCCATAAAATGAATTATGTGCTAAGAAAAAGATAAAAAAGGGAGTTTAGTGTAGCTAGAAACCCACAGCAAAATGGGTGTTGCAGAAAGAAAAAATTGGACCCTAATTGGGCTGCTAGAACTATGCTACATATTCAATCTTTACTATCCCTTTTTTGGGCAGAGGCAGTAAAACATTGCTTGCTATGTAATAAATAGGTATTAGTGATCAAACCTCAATATAAGACACCCAATGAACTAATTAATAGTAAACCACCTAGTATTTAGTTTTATGAAGGGGACCTGTCCCCCCCATTTGGGTTGCCCCTTAAACATTTTGAACACCTTAGATCCTTTGGGCAAATTTGATGGGAAATAAGATGAAGGATATTTGTTGGGATACTCTACTTTTAGTAAGGCTTTTAGAGTATACAAAACAAAAGAAACAAAAGAGTAGAATGAGAAACCTTGCACAATGATTTCTTGAAGATCAACAAATGTGGCAGGAAGTGGTCCTGATTGGATGTTTGATCTTGATTTTCTAACAAATACAATGAACTATATTCTTGTTAGTGTAGAAAATTAGGTTAATGTGGATGCAGGTACACAAGAACATTATGTTGCAGGTTCATCAGAAAAAGATAAGGAACCTACTCAGGAATATATACTGCTTCCACTACACCCTCATAGGCCAAGGATTTCAGTAGAAGATGTTGTTCAAGCTGCACAAGAAAAAACTTCTTAAACTTGTCCTAAGGATACTGATGTACAGGATTCAGAAGATGTTGCTGAAAAAGAAGAACAACATATGTTGACAGAAGCTGACCAAGCATTACAAGATGATCTTGAGAGGATGATTTAAAAAATTGCTGCTAAAACTATGGATGATGCTACAAGACAAGCTTTTGAAGAAGAAAAGAAGAGGGCATCTCAGTCTACCAGTATTAACAAACTTAATACTAGTAGGCCATCTGTTGGTGCTTCCATTTCACCATTGGTTAGCACTGCTAACATACCATATGCTAGTGTTGCTAGTACTCCCACTGATGCAAATACTGGTAGATCATCATTTGTCTATCTTGGAGGAAAAATACCTATTGATGCATCTACTTCTCCACCAATAGTGATTTACCCATGATCCCCCCGTAATATGCATTGACTTAGAATATGATTCTAATGTATTTCCAACTGCTGGCATATTCAGTGGAGCCTATGATGATGAAGATGTGGGTGCAGAGGCTGATTTTAACAATATGGATAACACCATTGATGTCAGTCCTATTCCCACACTCAGAGTTCATAAGGATTACCTTAAAGGTCAAGTTCTAGGAGATTCTAAATCAGCAGTTCAAACAAGAGGGAAGATCCAAAAGGCTTCTTTAGTACAACAAGCTTTGGTAAGCTACATCTATAATCAGAACGAACACAATCATAAAGCCCAATACTGATTTTCTTTACTCATGAGAGAGAGATAGATACCTACACTACACCACTACTAACTAAATCCATACCCTTCATCCATATTGAATAAGTCCATCGAATCATTGAACATAACCATAACAATTAAATCTTGAGAGAGAGAGATAGATATAGATATCTATTCATATTTAAACGAGATATATATTTCAATATATATGAGAGCCCCTCTCCCTCCCCCACTAACAAACTTATATATGATTATTTTTGTGTAAAAATAAAGTAATTCTAACTACTGCACAAGTTTTAATAATGAGGTAGTTTATAGCCATATCATTATGAGAGAACTCGCACTTAATCCCCCATAGTAATATTCAAACCACTAATTAGAGAGAAATATAGAAATCACACATAAGATATTTCATTCAAAATATATATATGAGATATCGCTCATATATCATAACAAACATGGCCGCACCCACCCCATGACACTTCTTATACCTTACCACAACCTATTCGTATATTAGACCTTACCTCCCAAACCACCGCTTTCTCATCAAGCTATCATCAACAGCTTTTCTAGGCTACCATAAGTCCTAGAGTTAGTCTGAGAACACTCTCTTCCTTCATGCTAAAAAATGGGTTTCTCTAGCGAGCGGTACCATTGACAAACATTGTTTCACAAGAAGCCAGAGTGACATTATGATAGTCCCAAAGTGTATGTGGATGACAAATATTTGGCTCTACAACGGCCGTCATGATGTACTCCCCGAGTTTGAAGATTGATGTGTGCAATAAAGATTACAGACGAATGTATATATGGGTGAGCTCACATTCTTTTTAGGATTACATTGAAACAAAAACTGATGGAATCTTTATTAGTTAAGAAAGGTATGTAGTAAACATCCTTAAAGAAGTTTGATTAGAGAGTGTTCAACTCACATTCCACTAGCTCACCTAAACCCCTCCCACACTCATATACCTGTCGCACCCCTACACCCTCTCCAAGCCATACCCCTGGTCAAAAATGAAGATGGTTTAGATGTACATTGTGATGTTAACGTCACATGATTGGCTCCCTTGATGTATTTGACTGATTCTAGGCCAGGGAAAACATAGAGATAAGAGAGATGACATCATGTTTGCTGTCTGTGCCTGTGCTAGTTTTCAAGTCACTCCGAAAGCTTCACACTTACATGCAATAAAAAGAATTTTTCGGTTCCTATAACATCAACCCAAACTAGGGTTATGGTATCCTAAAGATTCCCCTTTTGATCTAGAAGCCTACTCAGATAGTGACTATGGAGGAGCCAACCTTGACAGGAAATCAAAAACAGGTGGTTGTCAATTTCTTGGTAGAAGATTAATATCTTGACAATGCAAGAAGCAAACAATTGTGGCAAATTCTACTACTGAGGCAGAATATGTTGCAGCTGCTAACTGTTGTGGGCAAGTGCTATGGGTACAAAATCAGATGATGGATTATGGCTTCAATTTCATGAACACCAAATCCATATTAATAATGAGAGTACCATATGCATAGTCAAGAACCCTGTCTATCACTCAAGGACCAAGCACATTGAGATTCGACATCACTTCATAAGAGATTGCTATAAGAAAAGATTGATAGATGTGATCAAGATTCACACTGACAATAATGTTGTAGACCTTCTCACCAAAGGATTTAATGTCACAAGATTTAACTTCTTGGTGGTTAGCATTGGGATGCTAAATCGGTAGCTACATGTGAGGGGAGGTTTAAATTGTAAATTTTGTACTTATAGTTAGACTAAATACTGATAGGGTATTAATTCTGATAGTTAGTACTGTTAGTTTAGGATAATATTGCTTCATGCAAATGTCTAGTAGTACTTTTCTTGTTTTTTTACTAACTTTTTCAAGAAAAGTATGGATTTGAGGATGGATGGAAGCTGTGCTGGTAGTTTTTCTCATATATGGTCTATAAGTGATGAGTATTGGTCAATATAAGTTAATACTGGTGTTAATTCTGGTAGACAAAAGTTAATACTGGTATATCATATTAATACTGGTAGACCAAAAAGTTAATTCTGGTAGACCAATATTAATACTGCTAGATGACACTTGGTGCTGGTGCGGGAAAATTGATTTTCCTTTTTTAATTATTACCGTTAGAGATTTTTATGGCGATTAGCTCTAATATAGGTTTCCTATTTGGATAATTACTAAATTTTATTCATTAACTCATCTTTCTTTAAAAGGAAACAACCTCTTCAGTCGGTCAAATACGAAACCTTGTTTATCATCGATATAAATTCAATTGCCTCTCTCTACCAGCACTTGGTTACTCACTCGAACCAAACCCAACACTAAAATTCGATTAATCACAACTTCTATTCCTCAAAAAATCAAGATGGACAATTTAAGGTACTATGACAATTGGTCACTTTTCTTAAGAAACCAACTGAAAGTGCTGACTGAAATAGTGGATTTCCTCAAAGGCTCGTCTCTTAAGTATGCCTTGACTCATAATCCCACTATTTATTATTCCCTAGTCAAATAGTTCTGGCAGACTGCTACTGTCAGAACACTTGCTAATGGGACTCAAGAATTAGTAGCATCTATTGATAATAAGGAGTATACTATTACTGAGGCATCTGTCAGAAGTAAACTTCAATTGGCAAATGCAACAAGTATTAGTAATTTACCTGATGCTGAAATTTATGAAGGTATGGCCACATTAGGGTATGTTTCTGAGGGAAAACTTACTTTTTGGAAAAATTGTTTTACACCAGAATGGAAGTTCTTGGTCCATACTATTCTTCACTGTATAAGTCCTAAGTCTGGTGGATGGGATCAATTTGGTAGTCCTATAGCTACTGCTTTGATCTGTCTATCTAGTAATAGGGTTTATAATTTTTCAAAATTAATTTTTGATGGAATGGTTAATAATGTGGAAAGCAAGACTAAATTTCTAATGTACCCAAGATTTTTACAAATTATTTTGGATATAACTACTGATAACACTGGAAAATATTTAGCCCTAACTTTGACTAAAAAGCTTTTTGCAAATATGAAAAGGGGTTATGCAGGAGAACATGTACCATTGCTGCCTGCAATGTTGGCAGGTGCAGCACCAGTTCATGGTGAGGGATCAACAATCCTAGCTAGGTCCCAACCCACACCTGATCTTGTTCCATCATCCACATCTCAACCACCAATTCCATCTACCACTGAACCACCTCATTCATCACCACCTAGGGCTACTCACAGACAGGATACTGAGGTTCCTTAGCCTTAGGATCCTACTATTACACTTGTAGCAGATGAGGCAACTACCACACGTGTAGGAGTTGAAACTGAGGGAGCTACCACTACAACCTTTGGCTTAGATGTATGGTTGGATAGTGGTAACATTCATGAGTCTCCACTCAGGTCCCTAGAAGAAACTCTCTATGAAGGTCACACTTCAGGAAGTGCTGAGGACAGTTTGCAACTAAAGGAATTGATGATAATTGTACCTAAGCTAGTCATAAGGATAGATAACTTGGAGAAGGAGCTGCATCATACAAAGGATACATATGAGAAAGCAGTCCTCACTCTTGTTGAAAGGGTAAAGTCTTTGGAGGTAGCCTTGAAGAGAAAGACAAAGAAAGTGGTTATATCTGACTCAGAAGATGAAGAAACAAAGAATCAGGGGAGGAAAATTCAATATATAGATGATGATCCTCTAGTTTCTTTGGTCAGAGAATCTATGAGAGAAGAAGGCTTTGTTACTCCTATAAAGTTTAGTGCTTTAGGGGAGGTACAAAAAGAAGAAGTCAGCCCTATAATCTTGGAAGCAGCCAAAACCTTGTCACAAGTGGCTTCTCAGACTATTAGAACATACAAGAGGAGAGCAAGGTCAACTGATAAGGGTAAGAACATCAGTACTGGCTTGGATGCTAAAGGAGAAGTTAATACTGGAAGTGAAGGAGTTAATACTGGTAGGGCACCAGTTAGTACTCCTAGTGTAGTCCAAACTGTGGATGTCATAATTCCTTCTCTAGTTCAAAGGCAAAGAGAAGGAAAAGCACCAATGACTACAGAAGAGTTTCAAGCTGCCAAAAGAACAAAAGCACAAATTCAACAAAAAAATGCTGATCTTGCAGAAGCTATGAGGTTGCAAGCTTTATAGGATGAAGAGACTGCAAGACAAGTTAACTTTGATGCTTTGTTGGCTAAAAGAATTTCAAAAGAGCAAGAATTATCTGAACAACAAATGAAAAGAAAAGCTGAAGTTCAAGAAGCTTCTCAGTACTACACAAAAGAGGATTAGGACATCATTAGAGCAAAGCTTGAAGCAAATGCAGAATTAACCAAGAGTCTCCAAGGAGAAGATGTACCTGATGATGATTTTGCAAAAAGAATGGTGGAAATGATCAATCAGAAGAAAAAGTACTATGCTGAGCAGAAGGCTAAGGCAAAAAGGAGCAAGCCTATAACACAGGCACAACAAAGAAATTACATGAGTACCTTCATCAAGAATCAAAGCTCTTAGAAGTTGGCTCAACTGAAGAAACTTACCTTTGAAGAGCTCAAGACTGTATTTGAAAAGCTGATGAAGAGTATTGAAAGGTTTGTGCCAATGGAAATTGAAGAAAGAGAAAAGAAACAAGGTGCACAGCTGGAACAAGAATTTTTAAAGAAACAAAAGAAAATTGAAAAGGTTCCAGTCATAAAGGAAAGTACAGAGCCAGTGATTGTAAAGGAAGAAGAGATTGAAAAGCCTATAAAGAAAAGAGGAAAAATCAAGAAACAAAAGGCAAGGAAAGGAATACATGTTGATAAGACTGCATAGGATGACTCTGAAGAAGAAAGGGAGACATTTATGAAGGATAAAGTCACAGATGCTTCATCAGAATCTAAAATTGGAATAGATGCTATCCCAACTGCCACAAAACCTCCTAGTATTATTGATTGGAAAATCATCTCCCAACTAGGTCAAAAGGTTGCTTATCAGATCATAAGAAGAGATGGTTCTGATAAAATGTATGAGAATTTTGGAGCCATACTCAAAGAATTTTCAAGAGATGATCTTACATAGTTATACAGGTTGGTGATAGAGAAGTATGGAGCAAATGCACCTAAAGAGATGTATGACAGAGTACTTTGGGGTGATCTCAAGACCATGTTTGATCTACCTCTTAGTGAAGATGCTATTTGGAGCTTACCTCTTCAGCAGAAGATGATTGGTTGGAGGTATTACTCTTCATGTGCAGTGCATTGTCTAACATTGGAAGCATCTACTATTTATATGCTGGCAGATAGAAAATATCCTTTGTCAAAAGATGCTTGCCAAGAGATGCTAAGGATAAAGCTTCAAGATGGATCTATGGATAAAATTTGCTATCAACTATCGAAGATGATTGAGAAGCAAGCTGGCTTAAGACTATGATAGGATTCTCAGTTGCTGTAAGCATGTTTTTAGAGATCTGGAAGATGTAATGGACTTGGGAAGGATTGTTTAGGTGTTGGTTTAATCACCACACAACAAATGGTCATCAGTTCACCATGTTTAACAGACATCAAGAACTGGCTAGTCCAAAGCAAACGGCTTTGGTAAAGATTTCTCAAATCCATGGATGGTTGACAGTTTACCAAAAACTGTATGGTAATCAACTCACCATGCTTTACAGTAAAGAGTTGGCTAGTCCAAAGCAAACGGCTTTGGTAAAGATTTCTCAAATCCGTTTATAGCTGATAGTTTGCTAAAAACTATAAGGTTATCAATGCACCTTGTGATTATAATGAAGCATTGACTAGTCTATAGCAAATGGCTCATAGTAAAGACATATCAAATCCGTTGATGGCTGGTAGTTTGCCAAAAACTACAAAGCCAACTTAGTTGGATGTTGCTGTGTAGCAGAGATGCTGAGGTGATGATTTGCTTTTGACAAAGATTGAAAGTTAAAAGGTTAAAGATTATCAATAATACAAATGAGTTCAAGATCATCAAAGAGCAGGTTAAAGAAGTATGCAATCCTCAAAAGCTCAAACTGAAGAAAACTGAAGAAACTTAAAGTTAACACGTGAAGTTCAAGTTTAGGGGAGGATTGTTAGAAATTAAGTATATCAGACTTAATTCTGTTAGTATATTATAGTTAGTTCTGCTAGTATAATAATTAGTACTGGTAGAAGAATTTTCATAGTTAGTACTGGTAGTGCAATATAGTTAGTACTGGTTATGTAATAGTTAAGTCTGCTTATGCAGAAGTATATTAAAGTTAGAGATATGCATGAGATATCTTAGGAAAAGATATGTAGAATCTCTGTACGCGTTTTGTAAAGCCCATTAGGGTTTTCCTTGTAGTATAAAAGGAACCATAGGCATAGTTAGTAAACATAGATCTATAGAGATCAATTAGCAATCATAGTTTGTAATCAAGGAAGATTCAATATAAAGTGTGAGTTTGATAAAAGATCTCTTATGTTTATACTGTTCTTCTTAGCATTGTTGATTAGTTTCCGCACAATCAATAGTGTTCAATCACTGTTTCATTATTGTTGCTTTAGATTTGTCTAAAGTAATAAACCTTTGCAAGCTAAAGGTTCAAGATATATTCATTAAGGGATCCAACAAATATGATATAAAGATGGCTTTATTTTAAGAAAAAGTGAGCGACCATTCCTCGGAGCTAAAGATCTTATATCAACTCCAATTTAGGGTACAAATTCTAACACAAATTGGCTTATGTTTTTTGTTATTTTATGTACTATTAACAGAGGAAACAATTTTCTTAGGTGCAAGCTGCGAAATGTAGAGTAGACACTTTGCTATACCAGTGGCAACATCGAGATTACACGCGCACAACTCAATAGAGCTTATAAGTACAGAGCATTTGGACTGCCAAAAC
>BQNB010169438.1:0-13780 GCA_026074375.1 Tanacetum coccineum | reverse complement strand
TTCCTCTAAGTCTTTTTAGTAGCAGCATTCCCTCCAAACCTCTTCTTAACAACCTGCAACAATGACTTGGCATCTTTGATGTAGTTAAACTTTAATTGATGTTCATTAGTGATGCCCATCAATAAAGTGCTTCTTGCCTTCAACTCTAACCTCCTTTGTGCCTTTTCTTCAGCAGTTGCAGGAGCAATTGTAGTCTCAACACCTTTAACAACTTTTGTTATCGGAGGTGCATTACCATTCTCTATGACTTCCCATAGAGAATAATCAATTATCTGGATATACTATTCCATCCTCATCCTCCAAAGCTCATACTCACCTGGTTTGAGCATAGGCACTTTTGATACAACCACCATATGTGTTGAGTCTTGATCCATGTCTTTTTAGCAAAGTTTCTCAAAGCAACAAGCTCTGATACCACTTGTTGGTCCCACTTGTTGGTCCCACTTGAATGGATCTTGAATTCCTTAGCTTATGTAAGGTTTAGTTATTCAAGATAAATCCTACACAACTATGGTAGAAGCTTTGTAAAATATATCAAAGATTATGCGAAATCTAATCTTTGATCAATAAGAAGAATATGCAATAGAACAGTAATTCTAATGAACACACATATTAACAAACAAAGCTTCAATATATTAATACGAATACTCTAACTAGTATCAGGGTTACAAAACCTTGAACCTACGAATTATAGATGATAATGTATATTCACTAACCTTTAACTCTATGCCCTAGGACCTCCTTTACTAAGGAGTGCTAGTCGATTTACAATATATTCCTAAAACTTAGAATGTTTACTATGATCTATTTTATAAATAACTCATACTTATCACGTAAGTAATCTTGATCTTTAAGCAATCTTGATCTTTTCTCTAAGTAGTCTTTATCTTTTTTCTGATAGTAGAAAATCTTCTAGCAGTCTTAATCTTTTCAGCAGTTGTAACTTTGTACTTGCATCATTAACTCTGAACACTAGCAGTAGTAACTTATACACCAGCAACATTAACTGTGTACAAGCAGTAGTAACTACTTAGAATATTTTCTTCAATCTTATCCAGCAATACTAACTTTACTCTAGCAGTACTAATATACATTAGCAGTACTAAGTTACACTAGCAATACTAACTACTTAGCATATTTTTCATTAAAGTTAATGAACAACACTAACTTTAGCTCAGCAGCAGTAACACAAACCTTAGCAGCAGTAACTCTAAGATCATCAAGAAGTCTTTTAATCCCAACACTCATTCTTTTTATAAAATTTAAGTTTTTCTTCCACTGATTCTAAACCTGTTTTATAACCTAAAACCATTAAACTAGATTTCTCTAAATCTCTTAATAGTTGATCATTTGAGATTTAAGTAATTTAACAGTTTCCATACAAGATTTTAAACAATTTAAATCATTGGATACCTCTGAGTCAGAACTTGAAGAAGAGTAATCCATGAGTGCATAATTAGGCCCTTCCACAGCCTGATCACTCCAGTTATTTCCACCAAGTCCATCACATGACACCAAAGCTGTAGAATTAGATGTTTCTATAAACACACTCCTTTTTGTCCTTTCCCAGTTCTTGCTGTCATGACTTCTTGGAGCTCCACACTCCCTAGCAAAGTGTCCCCTCTTGGCAGTTGTAGCACTCCCCTTTGTACTTATCAAACCCAATAGTTTCATTGCCATTTACAGTAATCTTCCTTCATGTATTCTTTAAAAATCTTCTAGCCCTCATAGTCAACATGGCCATTTGCCATCTCAAATCCATCTCTTTAATGTCATCAGGATGAATTTGTTGCAAGTCCTCATTTTCAAGTTGAGGACTATTTGGTTGACTAGCAAAGAAGGAACAAATAACAGCATCACTCAAGTTATCAATATTTGTAGAGTAAGCAGTATTAACGTAAGTACTAGCAGTAGAAACTCCATTAGCAGTATTAACTACTTTATTAGTGCTACTAGTGTTGTTATTTAAAGAGGACACAAAAGCCATGTTCTGTGTGCTTGAAGTTGAGCTATACATACCTTTAACTTCTGGTTCATACACCTTGAGGTTGTTGTATAGATCATCCACGCTTATTGTATCCAAATAAGCTTTATTCCTCTACACAACAACATGTGTGTTCCACTCAGGTGACAAGCTTCTTAATAACTTTTGATTAACATCTTCTTGTGAAAGCTTTTCACCCAAAAGCTCCAACTGACTCACAAGCTTTTGAAGCCTATCAAAAGTTTGATCAAGCATCTCTGAGCTTGGAGCAGTGAAGTTTTCATATTGCTGCTTTAAGAGATTCCTTTAAGTCTTTTTAGTAGCTTCATTCCCACCAAATCTCTTTTTAACAGCATCCAGCAACTGCTTAGCATCCTTAATAGAGTTAAACTTTAATTGATGTTCATTGGGAATGCCTATTATTAAAGTACTTCTAGCCTTCACTTCTAATCTTCTCTAAGCCTTATCTTCAGCAGTTGTAATAGGCATTGACTCGTCAATAATATATATATATAATATATAAGCAAACACTCAACCAATTACCTTTACACAAGGAATGGTCAAAAGTTTACTAAAATAAAATTTATATGTGTCCGGAAGTATGATTCCCGGGTCGTTATGTCCCAACGAGGCTTGAATGGAAAATCGAATCACGAATTGATAAACGATCCATATCTTCTGGAAAAGTTTCTCAAAGCAACAAGCTCTGATACCACTTTGTGATCCCACTTTAATAGATCGAATTCCATAAGCTTGTATAAGGATTAGTTATAATAGATAACATCCTAACACAACTATATTAAAACTTTGTTTTGAAATAATTATGAATTATAAACGTAATCTAATCTTTAACATTAAGAAGAACTATAAATGAAACGGTAATTATATGAACATATAATTCAACAAACAAAAGCTCCAATATTATTAATAATACGAAAACTCTCAAAGTATTAGGGTTACAAAGACATTGAAGCTATGATAATTCTATGAATTACTCATTTTTGATACATTATGAAAACTATATCAAACTCTATGACTTGTGTTTGTACTATGAAGTAGCACCCCATTGTTACCATTCCGCTGCGCTGTCATGATTTTTGGGGGGTGTTACACTTACAATGAAGTCGATGTCATCTTATACCAAATCCTAAGCCAAGAAGCCGAGACACATCACTAAGTCACCCTAGGACAATTCGCTATTAAACTTGCTCGCTAAAAGAGTTTCTTAGAATTCTGAGAATGGCGACCGAGTTATGCTTAAGGTTTCGCCTTGGAAAGGAGTAGTACGCTTTGGCAAATGGGGGAAGCTGAACCCCAGAGATGCTGGACCTTTCAAGTTAAGCTAGGGTGGAAGCCCTTGCTTACAAGTTAAGCTGCCTCGAGAGTTAGGCAGGGTTCACAATACGTTTCATGAAGTGCTATTCTGACGACCCATTAGTCGTTCCGATAGATGGACTTCATATTGGTGCCAAGCTCCAGATTGTGGAGGAACCTGTAGAAATCATGGATAGAGAAGTCAAGCGGTTGAAGCAAAGCCGCTTTCCAATTGTCAAGGTTCGATGGAACTCGAGGAGAGGTCCTGAGTTCATATGGGAACGCGAAGACCGATTCCAGAAGAAGTATCCGCATCTTTTCACCAATCGCGCATCTTCTTCCAATGCCACGTCGTTAAGCCTTGAGGACAAGGCTCACTTAACGGGGGGAGACTATAACACCCCGTGTTTTAGGGTTATTGACGTCGTCAATAAATCCGCAATGTATCTTTTAGTATTGTACGCGTTTGTTTAAAATCGTAAACGTTAAGTTAAATCGCGTATGCCAAAAATTATCGTTCAATATAAACGTACATCAAATAATTAAGCGTTTACATCAATCAAGTATTAAATAATTATTTTGAGAATAATTATGATCCTTGTTCATTTTATTTTTATCGGATACGTAAATTAAATACGTTTCGCGATAAAGTACGTTTAGGCATACCCGGAACCACCAAAACTTTTCTACGCTTCAACAAATACCCACATTTATACCCAATACATAAAAGTTACAAAAATATATCTCATTTATAATGCGATATTATGGAAAAATGTATCAAAAAGTTATAGGAAAAATTTCCATATAGTCTTTGTACATCCTATATCCATTAAACATGGTCATACCATGTTCCTTTGACTAGTGGACAAGTCTTCAAGTCTTCTTAAGAACCAGGGCATTTTTTTGAGTAGCTTATGCATACTTTTTGACCAAGACATCTTATATACATGTATTTCCTAGTAAGGTTAAAACAATATATGATCATTTACACTTAGTGAAAAAGATCAAAATCTCTACCTTCTTGCCTCTTTGAGTCTCTCGGCTACAAACAACAACCTTACCATATCCATACAAAATTTTATACTAACTATACTACATCATACTAAGAAATTCTAAGTGTTTCAAGCATTGGAGTACCTTTTACAAGTATTAGTCAAGAAAAGTGAGCTTGGGTTTTATTGTGCATAGCTTTGATTTTAAGTCTAAATAAGGGTTTAGCAATGGATTTCATCATCTTCATACGCATAGGTCATCAAGAAACCTTATGTCTTTTAATATTCATTTTATGCATATGTTAGTTCTATTGTAGCTTAAATCACCATGTAGGATTTTTAACATGTAAATGGAGTTTTTACTTGTAATGATCATTTTGCACACTATTATATATGTGGAGATATTGCTAATATCATGTTAAAAGGGATGAGAAAGTATTGTACCATATTAAGTTGGTGTAAAAATGATTAACTACAAAAGTAGTAAGTAATAAAGCAAGGTTAAAAATGGATTCACAAGGTCTACTCAAAGATTCTGTCCAAAATATTGTATATATTAACACCCTTTTTTTATATTTTTTTAAGTAGTATGATTCCACGGACGATTCCGAATAGGTAAGAAACGTGTCAAACGGATTTATAACGGAAAAAGTTAGAGCGAAAACGATAGAATATGTTCGAGTATAAAAATCACAGCATTTGTTATGTTTGTGGTTTCTGTCAGAATTTTTTAGATGGTATTTGCGGCATTTCGGTCCGTTTCGGCATTCGAGCGATAAAATGATCAGTCGTTCGGAGGTAGTTCTACTTCCCCGCGAGGTTCTTTAAGTCTAAAGCGAGTGATACGGGTCGTAAGGCGGGGCAAAATTGGCTTTTGGTAAGGGGGGATAATTATTACACTGCCATCAGATTGATGCGATTGCTTTTTCGCCCATTTTTTTTTTTTTTTTTTTTTTTTTTTTTTTTTTTTTTTTTTTTTTTTGTTTTTTTTTTTTTTTTTTTTTTTTTTTTTTTTTTTTTTTTTTGTTTTTTTTTTTTTTGTTTTTTTATTTTTTTTTTTTTTTTTTTTATTTTTTTTGTTTTTTATTTTTTTTTTTTTTTTTATTTTTTTTTATTCTTTTTTTTTTTTTTCTTTTTTTTTCCCTTTTTTATTTTTTTTTTTTTTTTTTTTTTTTTTTATTTTTTTTTCTTTTTTTTTTTTTTTTTTTTTTTTTCTTTTTTTTTTTTTTGTTTTTTTTTTTTTTTTTTTTTTATTTTTTTTTTTTTTTTTTCATTTATTTTTTTTTTTTTTTTCTTCATTTTTTTTCTTTTTTTTATTGTTTTTTTTTTTTTACTTTTATTCTTTTTTTTTTTTCTTTTTTTTTTTTATTTTTTTTTTTTTTTTTTTTTTATGTTTTTTTTTTTTTTTTTTTTTTCTTTTTTTCTTTTCTATTTTTTTTTCTTGTCTTTATTTCTTTTTTTTTTTTTGTTTTTTCTTTTTTTTTGTTTTATTTCTTTTTTTTTTGTCTATTATTTTTTTATTTTGCTTTTCTTCTTTCTTTTCTTTTTCTCTTTTAGGTCGAGTTTCGGTCTTAGGACAGAACTAGAAACTTGTTCAAAATATCGTTCGCATAAATTCTCTTTAGAACCGAGTCTATGGAAATGTGATTTGGTGGAGTCATTATTGTCGGGTCAGACTTTGAAAATAAAACCTAAACACTAACCAGGAGTTACTAATATAATACCGAGTAGTTAATAACACTACCAGGGATAACTAATATACTACCAGTAGTATTAACATCTACCAGGAGTAACTAATATACTACCAGTAGTAATAAACAATACCCAGAGTAACTAAGATACTACAGTAGTAATAACTATAACTACAGAGTAACTACAAACACTACAGGAGTAACTTATACCATAACAGGAATAACTATTAAGTTACATTATTCATGATATTTTATAAATGTTTTACAATTTTATAAAATGTTTTCATCAATACTAATTAGATGGTGATTAGCTAAATAGACTTATGCATGGTAGAGATTACTCAATGTGATTAGTACTTATACGACCTTAATTTAAATAGGTTGCATCTGATCGATTTGCGTGACGCACTATTTGTGATACACTTGGCATTTGCTCACTCGAGGTGAGTTTCATAGCCCCACGTTTTACATGTTTTACATATATTTTTGGGGTGAGAACATGCTTGGTTACAAATTTATTTATATGGTTGATAACAAATTGATTTACATACTCTTTTATATATCTCGCGATGAGATACACTACTTGGTTTACTTTTTGGACGTAAACACATACTTGACTTTTACTCGAATAATTACGGATTAGCTTAAGTGGAGTGGACTGTTAATTACCTGGAGGGTAAGCGCGAGTGTTATGAGATAGATCTATTGGGGGTTGACTACTCCCGTTCGGGTGATTAGCTATCACTAGTTCGAGATCGAACTAACGAACGTTATAACATTGTCGGAGCACAACACGACATACTGATGAATCTGAACCTTACGGTGCCTTGAATAAAGTGGCATACTTATAATGAGTCTACGTAGCAGTTCCATGAACTTAGAGTAATCGTAATCATTGTTTTATACACATATGAATCTTTACGTTACCTTGAATAAAGTGGTAATATATACTTGAAACAATTTGGGATTATATATATTTTAAGGAAACCTATATACGTAGGTTTATGCGTTGCAAGTCTTGTATGGGCGAAACTTGGAACACAGTAAACCTATATATATAGTTTTTGGGATTTACAGTTATTCTTACAAAAACCTATGAACTCACCAACTTTAATGTTGACATTTTTAAGCATGCTTTTCTCAGGTGAATTAGATGCTTAGCCTATATGATGGGCATTGGAGTCTAAACAATACAAGAATACTTTTTAAACGACACTTAGAGGTCGTTCTCTCATGACTGGTGCAATGGTACACATGAAGTAACGCTCCCGGATCCTTATTCCGCCGCGACCCAATTTTGGGGGTGTTACAGATTGGTATCTAGAGCCAAAGTTATAGAGAACTATGTCAAATATTTTTGCTGGACTATAACCATTTTCAAACATTGCATCATACAAAGGGGTTTTCACGGGACATACGTACACTATTGAGTTGCATTAGTGGAATAGACGAACACTAAAACCTTGTCGAGGTATGGTGGGTTGCACCATAGCCTCAGGGCATATATGATATACATACAATATGATAACTATGTGAATGTATGGTGGGTTGCACCATAGCCTCAAGGCATACATGATATATATACAATATGATAACTATGTGAAGGTATGGTGGGTTGCACCATAGCCTCAGGGCATACATGGTATACATACAATATGATAACTATGTGAAGTTAGATGAACGTAAAAGGTTCGAGTATTGTCCATCATCGAGTAAATTTATTAATTAGGTCGAGATGTGTAACAATCCATGACTGAATCTCAAGACAGTTCTTGTTTGATGAGTTGCGAAATTGAGCCATGACAAGTTGTTACGCAACTCGAGGTGCTTGATAAATTCCCTCGAGGATGGTTAGGACTCGTGAGATAGGAGTAAATCCTTAGAGGCATTATGTGAAACAATTATGCGTAATTATAGTGATAAAACCACTATAAGAATACTTGTCTGATAGGTGCAGACACACTACTTCCTTACATGCTTACATGAGATATATATGTGTTCACATTATACTACATATATACTATACAAGTCTTATATATTATGTTTTTATAAGTTACCTTATCATTAAACTTTGAGTTAAGCGCCCATCCTATACTATCGAAGCATGACTTTAAATCTCGCTACATTTCATTTTCAGAGCACGACTAAGATAACTAAACTAATCTTATTACTCTTCTAATTTTGAAGATAATGCCTCCCAGGAAAGCACCCAAAACCAGAACCACCCCAGCCATAGAAACAACCACCACTACATCTGTCACCAATGCCCAGCTTAAGGCCATCGAACAAGGCGTTGTTGATGCCTTAGCAGCACGCGATGCTAACAGAAACATGAATGGCGGGGACATCCATAATTTGGGAACGGGTGTCAGAAGAACTGAACGCGTTGCTCGAGAATGCACTTACCAAGACTTTATGAAGTGCCAACCTCTATGTTTCAAAGGCATAAAAGGAGTGGTCGAATTGACCTAATGGTTTGAGAGGATGGAAACCGTGTTTCGCATAAGTAACTGCACAGTGGAAAATCAGGTGAAGTTTTCCACTTGTATTCTTCTGGGGATTTCTCTAACATGGTGGAACTCACATGTTAGGACGGTTAGTCATGACGTTGCGTATGTAATGACTTGGACTGAATTGAAAAAGAAGATGACAGACAAGTACTGCCCGAGGGGCGAGATGAAGAAGCTCGAGGCCGAGTTGTGGAATCTAAAAGTAAAGGGTACTGATGTGCTAGACTACAATAAATGTTTACAGGAACTGGCATTGTTGTGTGTTAGGGTGTTCCCTAAAGAATCTGATAAGATTGAGAGATATGTCGGTGGTTTGCCTGACATGATTCACAAAAGCGTCGTGGCATCAAAACCGAAAACAATGCAGGATGCTATTGAAATGGCAACTGAACTAATGGATAAAAAGATCAGCACCTTTGTTGAACGACGGGCGAAGAACAAGAGGAAACTTGATAACAACAACCAAGCTCAACAACAATTTCCCAAGAGGCAGAATGTGGCTCAAGCTTACACTGTTGGGACTGGTGAAAGGAAGGAGTATGTTGGAACTCTACCTCTGTGCAACAGGTGCAAGTTGCACCATAATTGGCCGTGTACTGTAAAGTACGGGAATTACAAGAAGGTTGGCCACATGACCCGAGATTGTAGGAATCCTACTGCCGCTAAGAATCGAAGAACCCTCACTTGCTATGAATGTGGGAATCAAGGGCACTACAGGAGTGATTGCCCAGAGTTAAAGAACCAAAACCATGAAAACTAAGTTAGAGGTACTGGAACACATGGAATGGTGCTTGCCTTAGGAGGAGGAGAAACCGATCAAGACCCTAACAACATTGAAGATGAGATCGAAGCTTAAAAGAGAAAGTTGTCTCGCTTTGCCTAGTGAACCCTAAGCTGGAACTATCTTAGACTTTATCTCCTTAGGATTTCTCGTTGTATTTCTCTTAAATTTCTGTTGTACTGAATGATTTCAGGTATCTATCAAATTAACATGTTATGAAAACCCCAATTCTACTTTAACTATCTATAAATTTTTATACAAATCCCTCCCATAATTATTAGGAAATTATAACACAACTTTGACGAAAATGAGCATCGCATCGTTAGCCCTCAAATATACATAGCCCGATCAACTATGTATAATTAAGGAAAGGACCATGCCATGCTGAGAGTAGTCACCCTAAAACCTGTCGTCAAGAAACAACTTTCTATTTACATCAAAGTTGTATGTATATTCATATAACGTATTTATCACAAGGAACCAAACTAATAATCATAATAACCGAGTAAACTCTTGCACCATCTTAAAATAAAGTCGGCGTCATCTTATACCAAATCCTAAGCCAAGAAGCCGAGACACATCACTAGTCGCCCTAGGACAATTCGCTATCAAACTTGCTCGCCAAAAGAGTTACGCCAATGTGAGACGTAAGCCTTTAGAATTACAAGTTAACAACCGAGTTATGCTTAAAGTCTCGCCTTGGAAAGGAGTAGTACGTTTTGGCAAACGGGGGAAGATAAACCCCAGGTATGTTGGACCATTTAAGGTGATGGAAAAAGGGTGGATCCGTTGCTTACAAGCTTGAGTTCCCTCAAGAGTTGAGCAGGGTTCACAATAGATTTCATGTAACCAACTTAAAGAAGTGCTATGCCAACGAACCATTAGCCGTTCGGTTGGATGGACTACATATTGATGACAAGCTGCATTTTGTGGAGGAACCTGTAGAAATCATGAATGGAGAAGTTAAACGGTTGAAGCGAAGCTGCATCCCGTTGGTCAAGGTTCGAGGGAACTCGAGGAGAGGTCCTGAGTTCACATGGGATCGCGAAGACCAATCCAAGAAGAAGTATCCGCATCTTTTCACCAATCGCGCATCTTCTTCCAATGCCACGTCGTAAAGCTTTGAGGACAAAGCTCATTTAACAGGGGAAGACTATAACACCCTGTGTTTTAGGGTCATTGACGACGTCATTAAAATTCAATACTTATTGTTAGTCTTGAACGCGTTTGCTTTTAATTGTTATTATTAAGTTAAATCGGGTGAGCTAAGAATTTTCATCCAACGTAAACAGGTATCAATCAATTCAATGTTTACGTCAAGCAAGTGTTATGTAATTATTTAGAGAATAATTATTAACATTGCACAAGTTATTTTTATCGGATACGTAAAAGCGTTTACGTTTCGCGATAAATTACAATTAGGCATTCTCGGAACCACCAAAATAAATCTACGCTTCAACAATTACCTATATTTATCCTCAATACTCAATGTTATTATAAAACTTTACCTATGGTTTTATATTTGTGTCGTCCCACCTTAAATGAACCAACCAAGACTTACAAATTTTCAAATGTACACATGATAAATAAAAACTACATCTTTTTTTACTTCAAGTAACAACTAGTTTTTTTTATGCAAGATAGTTTACTTCCATTTTTATTCTAGATAAATGGCTAGTCAATTTCTTCCCACATTTTCTTGAGCTAACTTCCATATTAGGGAACCAATGGACACATTTTATTTGACCAAGACTTCCCATGAAACCCTCAACCATGTCTTGGACTTCCTATGTATGATCCTTGACTAGCTCTTTATTACATATAAGTCTTGCACTACAATAGATAACATATCACACATTCATTCCTTGATAAAAAAATCAACTCATTTCTTTCTCTTTTGTGCTCTTACCCACGTCCCATAATTATCATCATAAACCATCCATATAATTTTTATTCAACACATTTACAAACATACCTACATCATATATAAGGCATACCATGGAGATTTGAATGCTTGGTTAAGCATTCTTAAGGCTTAAACTAAGTTAGGGTTTATTTGGAGTATTAGGATTTTCAAGTCTTGAAAACCTTGGGTAAATATCTAAACAAGGGTTTAGATATTTTTTTTCATCATATTAAGGTTATCTAAAACCTTTTATGAATTTATATTTATGATTTTATGAGTATATATGTTCTATATAGCAAAATCACCATTAGGATACTTTTGAACATGTGAAATGATCTTTGGCTTGTGATCATGATTTTGTACACTTATTCATGTGTTATGAGGATATATATATCATGGAATGATGGAAATATAAGTATGTTATTATGTTGAGTTAAGTATAAAATGTATATGTACAAACTAGTAAAAGTTTACTTAAAGAAAGTTGTGATTTAAAAGCTATGTTAAAAACTTGTTAACTTGGACTCATGGACAAAAATATGGACTATGGACTTTATTATATATAATACTTATGATATAAATTGATATGGAAGACTTGTGGTAATTTTATTAAGCTAAAAAGTATATATAATAAGTGTTTATAATTAATTATATACAAAAGGTTTAGGGATTGTTTTGGTTTGAAATATAAACCATGGATTTTATATTTTATAAAAATACTACATGTCATAAGGATTCCAAAAAGGTAAGAAACTCGAAAATCCGCTTTATAACGAAAAAGATACGACGATTTCAAGTTTACGTTAAATATATACTTTTATAAAACTATTTTTATAAAAGTTACTGTTCATCAGAAGACATGAAATACAAAAATGTCATATTTTGATACGTCGCCTTTATACGAAAGCGTGAACATAAAAAACGTAAGAAACGGGGTTAAAACGAATAAGTTATTACATTTACGGGTTTACGGCAATTAAAGCTGAATTTATAAAACGTCATGAACAGTAAAAAGTACTGTTCATCAAAAGGACATAAAATATAAAAATATAATATTTTTATATATCATCTTAATACGAATACGTGAGCGTAAGAAACACGAGAAACAGATTTAAAACGGGAAAGTTACGCAATAATTGCTAAAGCGTTAATTATAAACGTTTTTACCTTATAACCATGATTTCTAAATTACAAATAGATGGTGATGAGTTATATATGATTATATATGATATTAGTTAATCGAGGTACATGGTACTTATACGACCTATATTGGATTAGGTTGCATCCGGGAGTAATTGTGAGTTTATAGCCCCATGTTTTACTTGTTTTACATATATTTTTGGGGTGAGAACATGCTTGTTTACAAACTCATTTGCATGGTTGATTCAAACTGGTTACATGTGCATTTGAAATTCGTTTTACAAATTAGATACATTGCTTGTTTCACTATATTTTTGAAAGCAATGACCTTTCTTAACTGTTACCCCGAATGATTACGGATTAGCTTAAGTGAATCGATCTGTTAATTACCTGGAGGGTAAGCGCGAGTGTTATAAAATAGATCTATTGGGGATTGACAACCCCCGTTCGGGTGATTAGCTATCACTAGTTCAAGATCGAACTAACGAACGTTATAACATTGTCGGAGTAAAACACGATAGACTGATGAATCTGAACCTTACGGTGCCTTGAATAAAGTGGCATACTTATATGAGTCTACGTCGCAGTTCCATGAACTTAGAGTAATCGTAATCATTGTTTTATACACATATGGATATTGTATACCATGCAATACTTACCGTTTTGGATATTGTATACCATGCAATACTTACTGTTTTGGATATTGTATACCATGCAATACTTACCGTTTTGGATATTGTATACCATGCAATACTTACCGTTTTGGATATTGTATACCATGCAATACTTACCGTTTTGGATATTGTATACCATGCAATACTTACTGTTTTGAACAAGAAACAATTCTCTATTTATATCATGAACTTTTACGTTGCCTTGAATAAAGTGGCAATACATACTTGAAACATTTTGAGATTATATATATTTTAAGGAAACCTATATATGTAGGTTTATGCGTTGCAAGTCTTGTATGGGCGAAACTTGTAACACAGTAAACCTATATATATAGTTTTGGGATTTACAGTTATTCTTACAAAAACCTATGAACTCACCAACTTTAATGTTGACACTTTTAAGCATGCTTTTCTCAGGTGAATTAAATGCTTGGCCTGTATGATGGCATTGGAGTCTAAACAATACAAGAATACTTTTCAAACGACACTTAGAGGTCGTTATCTCATGACTGGTGCAATGGTACACATGAAGTAACGCTCCCGGATCCTTATTCCGCTGCGACCCAATTTTGGGGGTGTTACATATAGGATGTGTTAAAACTTAATATACACGTATTAGGGTTGAAGTCAACAATAGGTACATCTGTTAACATTGTTTATGGAATCAGTTAGTGCCAAGCAAAAATGGCCTTATAACCTAATACTTTAAAATAATCGATATGGTCACAAACGTACAACCCATTATATTAAAAAAAATCATATAGCAAAAAAAAACAACACTTTAAACA
>BQNB010169435.1:0-13781 GCA_026074375.1 Tanacetum coccineum | reverse complement strand
GAAATGGTGAGGGATTGCCAACATGGCAATTATAAAGCTGGGGGGAGATAGTGGAGGAGGGGGAAATGTTCTATCCAGGGGGTTGTAGAGGTTGCAGGGTAAAAGGGTGGGAAGACACCCGTGAGTTGTATCTGGGGTTCTGTTGGGCGGGAAAAATAGTTTTGGGTAAGTTGGCAGCTTTGGTCCCTCATCTCATATATCTTTATTGCCAATTTCGATTTCAGCCCTTGTCTTGTTATTCTTGTAATACAACTTGAGATTTGGCAATTTTAGTCCCTCAAGTTGTATTTTCTTCACTTGGTTGACTTTTGACTTTGAGTAACTTTGGCTTCGATTTGACTTTATCTTTTCCATTCCGTGCTCGGTTTTGTCCGTTTGGCTTGCTTTTTGTCCTTTTCTTGAATATCCGTGTAGGTCTTGGCCCTAGATAGATCTTTTAAGCCTGTGAAGGATATAGAGTACTAATGTAATCAAAAGTAACTCTGTGAGAGTCTAACAACACAATCTATTGTTCACGCGGAAAATAAACAATAGTGCTAAAGAAGAATTACTAAACACAATACTTTGATCCTCTATGGATCTTTTCTATTTATCATAAAACTATTTCTTGATTGTTCAATCGTCCCCTCAAACCTAAACCGTGTGGTTTCATTTATAGATATGAAACCCTAAACTAATTCTCCTAGAATTCCGTTTACATGAGTCTATCTACTACTTCTCATGCCTATCCATAGTTTAAACGAACTAAACTTATCCTGGAGTAATTACTTTACTCTACCAGGACTAATATCATAAGCAGCAGGAACTACATACCCGCTAGTAGCAACTATTACACTATCAGTAGCAATTACTCTACCAGTAGGAACTACATACCTACCAGTAGGAACTAATAAATACAAATATTCCTAACAATCCGTTTCCGGCACAATTCAAATGCAAAACATACAAATACAATGTATTTTTGGTATGTTTTTTAGTCATTTAAGTCCGTTTTTAATGGAAAGTGGTATGTGTAATTAAGCACATACCACAGTACTAAGTAATATAACTAGCGGTACTAAGTCAGGAATGCATAATTCCTAACACATTGAGTTTTGTAAAAAATGGGAAACATCTTATAAATGAATAGATCATGCCGAAAATTATATAAATTTCTATACTTAGAAATGTTCACTATAATTTCTATTATTTTAGAAACCCTATAAAAGGACGAAGTATATAGTCTTAAGATCATTAACTTGTAATTAACCCAACGAACGAACAAAAATATACTTTTACAAGTGAGATAACCATTTTAGCTAAAAACCCGTCAAGGAAACAATATACTAAATTATAAAATATTATTTTATAATTTTCGACTAGAAGATAAATTCATAAATTTTGTAAAAGCTTTAAAAACATCGTTTACATAATTCGTAACTTTAAAACGTGTGTTTACATTTATTCCAGAATTCTTTTTTAATTTAATTGGTGATTTCCGAACACGTGTCGAATTATGTTGTTTTAATTATTTTTCTCACGTTTATTATATAATACTTGCAAGGTATTATATACTTTTATTTTATTTTCATATATAATACGCGCCGCGTATTATATACACTTTGAATTATTCTTTTGATTGTTGGTCTTTGTTATATAATTCACGATATGAATTATATACTTGTTCATTTTTTCATAGGTAATATATACAGAATATATTACATACTTTGTGTTTACTTTTCGATTTATTTTATTTAACCAACCACCAAACTATTACAACTTGAAATCTAAATCTTTTATCAACGTGTCGCGTTGATGTGACTATCCATCGGAAAACCCAAATACATTATCCTAGGCTAGTGGGTCATAGCCGTTAAGATAAACCATAACTCCTTGGTAGAGTCGTTCTGGTTTTCGTTTGTGTTGTGCTTAATATGTGCATTTCTGCTGATTGTTCCGCAACTTCGAGGTGAGTTTATAGCCCCATGTTTTACTTGTTTTACATATATTTTTGGGGTGAGAACATGCTTGTTTACATACTCATTTACATAGCTTGCTATGGGATACATTACTTTGACTTCATTTTTGGTCACAAATACATACTTTACTTTTGAATTAATTACGGATTAGCTTAAACGGATTGAACTGATAACTACAGTAAATGCCTGGGTGTTCTTGAAGGGGACACCTGCGAGGGGTACATATTCATTACTGGCCGGGTGTTCTTGGAGGGGACACCTGCGATGGGTACATATGGTTTTCATTACTGCCCAGGTGTTCTTGGAGGAGACACCTACGATGGGTACATAGTGCATCGGTTTCATGAACTTAGAGTAATCGTAATCACTTATTGGGCAATACATACTTGAAACATTTCGTGATACTTTTAATTATCATGCATACTTTGAATAATTGTGGTCCAACTTTCATACGTACAATTTTGTGGCTATTATTGTCACACCCCGTCAAGGCTGAAACACTAAGTGTAACTTCATGGATATCATCACAACACAATGGTGTCAATAATAGAGAATCACTACATGCATAACTAAATATAAAAGACACGATGTGTCATGACAATACCGAAAACAAAAGAACGGCATCTTGTATAAATAAAAAAGGGGTCTCATCAATACAAAGACAATGTATCACAACCCTATTAAACCTAATAACATTCAAGAATTCATGCAAACAATTACGAAATAAAATCAAATGAGAACTTCCAATGCCATCCTAATGGTCTCTTTAATAACTTCAACACCTTCATAATGCTCACTTGAAAATGATGCTTAAAACATCAACACAATGGTTGGTGAGAGTCATAGGTTTTACGACATCAATACAAGATTTAAATCAATTACTGTGATTATAAAAAAAGAAACATGGCAGGACAATTAAGCTGACTATTATACATGCTAACATGCATTCGTCTAAACAATCACCATTTAGGACGGAACGTGTCCCCCGATCCAAACCATAAAAATAGTCATGAAGAGGAATGATATCCCTAATCCCAGACTCTTGGTACCGTATCCTCACAATATCATACCCATACAAAGTAGGCGTAACCTCATACCCACAAAGTGGGCGAAAACCAATGCAACATCATACAACATGCAGCACATAACATATAATAGCTTCATAAAAGGCCATGCGTAAATTAAACCCCATAATCACAGCAATTAAAACATTTCAAAACATATTTTGCATCATTTCCATCCTAAGAAAACATAGTAAAATAGGACTATGAAACTCACCTGCAGCTCAGCTACTTGACAAAATCTTGCACAGAATCTAAACACAACAAAAACACAAGTTACACTCGGTTAGGCTAAATGTTAGGAAAATATTGTAAACAGACTTAATACTGTTAGTATTAAAGTTAAGTCTGTTAGTTCAAGTTAGTACTGATAGAGTAATAGTTAGTACTGTTAGTATAGAAGTTAAGTCTGGTAGAGCAAGTTAAGTCTGCCAGCACTAACTTAGGTCTGGCAGTATTAAAGTTAATACTGCTTTGTCAAATAGTTAAGTCTGGTTGTAATTATAGTAATAGTTATCTCTTAGCGTTATTCTAGGAAGAGATAAGCATTATCTCTTAACGCGTTTAGGGTTCCTTAAGCCTATAAAAGGAACGTAGAATAGTTTTGTAAAACATATGAGTTGATTGATCATTCACAATCAAATAGTAATAGTAATAGCAAGTTTAGTATCAAATTACAATCTATGATTACTATTCTATCTCTATGATCTGTGTAGAACTATATCTACTAACTATGCCTATGGTTCCTTTTATAGACTAATGAAACCTAATGGGCTTTACAAAACAACGTATAAAGATCATGCATATCATTTCCTAAGATATCTCATGCATATCTCATAAATGGTACTAACTACTTTATACTAACGGTACTAACTATCTGATCAGTACTTAACATTTTGTACTATTAGTACTAATTACAACTAGTGGTACTAACTAATATAACTAACGGTACTAAGTCAGGAATGCATAATTCCCAACAATCCTCCCCTAAACATGATTGTTAAACTGTTTTTAAAACTTCATGTATCTTCTTTAAATAATAATCTGTGAACTCTTAAGGTATTGTATCCAAAACATCTGTTTAAATCTTGATCTTGAACTTTGATAATTTTGACATCTTCAGCTATCCATCTTTACCAGCAACATGTCTTCTCAGCAACACAGCAACATCTAACTAAGTTAGTTTTGTAGTTTTTGGCAAACTACCAGCCATTAACGGATTTGATATTCCTTTACCAGTAGCCGTTTGCTCTAGAATAGCCAATTCTTCATTGTAAACAACAACATGAATTGATTACCTTGTAGTTTTGAGTAAACTACCAACTATCAACGGATTTGACTTGTCTTTACCAAAAGCCGTTTGATTTTGGACTAGCCAATGCTTTATTGTCATAACATGGTGCATTGATAACCATATAGTTTTTAGCAAACTATCAGCTATCAACAGATTTGATTAGTCTTTACCAGGAACTGATTGATCTTGGACTAGCCAACTCTTAACCGTGAAGCAAGGTGAGTTGAGAACCATACAATTTTTGGTAAATTGTCAACCATAAACGGATTTGAGAAGTCTTTACCACAAGCCGTTTGCTTATGGACTAGCCAGTTCTTATGCCTGTTAAGCATGGTGAACTAATGACCATTTGTTGTGTGGTGGTTAGCCAACACCTAAACCTTTCTCATTTCCATTCTCAACATTACTCCTCATTAAGCTGTTGCTTAATGAATCTTACCAATTGTAGTGTAGCAGTACTTTCCTCTTCAACCTACAATCCTAAATCAAGCATTTGTTGCAACAATTCCTTGGAGAGAGGATACTTTCTTTCAATTATCATGTAGATGACTGTCCCATCCTTAAGATCTAGTATGCAAACTCCACAAGCTTCATACAGTCTCCATCTGACAATCTCCCATTCTTGTTGATTGTTCTAGAAATCACCTTGATCATTTTCTTCTCTTGAGGATTCCATCATAATCTTTAAGTCTCCCCAAAGAATCAACTCAATATCTTCTGGTGTGATTTTTGAGTACTGCTTCATCACCAAGTCATATAAATGAAATATTTCATGTCTATCAAAAATGTGTAGTACCTCCATTAGATAGTTAAATGCCATGAAGTGCCCATTAACTCTATAGACAACAAGGTAATTCCTATCTGGTGATGAAACCTTGTGCAACCTAGCAATAAAAGATTTTGTCTCCATAATTTCACTATCTATGGTACTTTTAAATGTAATAATCCTTAGACATTTTATGTGTTCATCATCACTACCATCATCTAGCTGTGGTCTTGTCCTTTTCCTAGCAAGCATCTTCACATGACCACTCTTTCTTTTCTTTATACCCTGCTCTGTCACTTCTTGTTCAGCAGGTACCTTTGCTGTATCTTTTTCCCTTAGAGTTTCTTTGATAACCCTCTTTTTCTTAAGGTCTTTATGCAACTCCTTAATCTGTCTCTCATCCTTAGCAGATCTAATAGCAACAAAGTTCTGATCTTGCCTCTTTAATCTTTCATATAAAACCTGTATTTCTTCAAAGGTTTTGGTCTTCAAATCAGAATGCTTCTTTCCACCAACATGCTTCAAATAGGTCATCATTTGATCTCAGAAATTTACTTGTAGTGGTTTATTTTCTTAAGCTTCAACCTTTGTGGAGCAAGAAAATTCCTTCGTGCAGCAATGGTACATGAAGAAATTTGCTATTAGTTCAATGGTACAACTTCTCTCTTTCTCTTTGAAGCGTCCTCACAAAATCTTGTCTGCATTTATTCATGCCTGTATGAAATCATACTCATTAGTGAGAGCAACCTTAGTAGCTTCTTCTTCAGCTAACCTTTTCTTTTCCTCTTCAGCTTCCCATTCTTCTTGAACCTTTTTGGCCACCTCTTCATCCTTAGCAAGCATTTTAAACTTCTTTTCAGCTTTAGTGATATCATCTGATTCAGTATCAGATTTACCTTCTTCATCAATCATCTTTTTACCTTTATCTTATGGGATCATTCTTGGAAAGGCTTCAATGTTAACACAGATCTTGTTGAAGTAGGCCTTGGTCTCTCAGTATCTTCAACATTCCTAATCTCTACTCCTTTTTCCTTTTCATTCTGTTTATTCTGACTCATTGTGATGAGAACTTGTGCAATGGTCTCATCATCACCAAATATTGTTGGAGTAGGTGTTGAAGTTGTTGTTGGAGCTATTTGAGTAGCACTTTTCCCTTCATTTTAATCAGCAATACCTTCACCTTGTCTATCGGTACTAACGTTTGTACTATCGGTACCTCCATCTTGCTTGTCAATACCTTCATTTCTCTTGTTGGTACCTTCATTTGGCTTGACAATACTAACAGGTGCTTTAGTACTTACTTCCTTATCTGCACTTTCCTTCTCTTTAAGCACCTTAGAGCTTGTCCTCCCCTCATCTTGAGCATCCTTAGTCTCCATATAGTCCATTTCATCATCATCAAGATCATCAAAAGCTGGATATTTATGCACAGATGGTTCACCTGAAGATAGATAGATTGTCCTCCCCTGTTTGTGATACATACTCTTTGTACCCTTTTTTCTTTTAGAAAAGGTCTTTTTTTTTTTTTTTTTTTTTTTTTTTTTATTTTTTTTTTTTTTTTTTTTTTTTTTCCCTTGACAATCTTGTCTTTAGTGCAACACTCTTCATCCAGGCTTTGTGATGTGTGATAAGTGGTTTAACTCCTTTCTTTAGCTTCTTGACATGAGCCTTCAAAGTTTTAATTTCTTTAGCTTGAGCTGAGACATGTGTACACAAAGAGATACAAAGATCATACACACTTTGGAGCGTCAGGCCATCCTCATTCCCGGATAGGGATCTATCACTGGATGACTGACCTCCATGATTCCCACTAGAACCCTCTGGATTGGAATTAGAAATAGCTATAGAAGGAGAAGGTCTAGGAGAAGGGTCAATGTGTATCTTAGGTTGGTCTTTACTTAGGTGAGGATGAGAGGGTATGGGTTGGGAATCAAATGGTCTTTATGAAGCCTCACCCTCATCCTCTGTTTGTTGAACCAACATAGAATCAAATAAAGGTGTAACCTTCCCTGAAAAGTTCTTACCCTTTTTAAAAACCATAAATGTCAAAGACCTTTTAGTTAGGAGTTGGAACTGAAAGTAGACCCAAGGAACAGGTACATCTTTTAAAACTATTGCTCAAAAAGATTTGTAAAATTCTTAGTTACATACAAACTTCTTATTTTGCATCCAAGTGTCGATCATGCAACCAAAAATTATTTTGAAAAATTGTAATTCTGATTAGTGGCAAACAATTACGGCTGTGGCAATATTAGTGGGCATTTGAATCCCAAAAGGTGCTTTTAGGAACTAATGCAATGATTCATGGTAAAAAATCTCTCGTAATTTCCATCGGGGTTAAAAGAGGGCTTTGTTAAAAGTTAAAGTATTCAGGTCTCCCTCCAAAAACCCCATTAGCTGAATATTTATCAAATAAGCCTAATTATTCAAAGAATCTATCCCATCAACATCCTCAAAAAGAAATATCACTTCTTATTGATGCCCATCTGAGGATAGTCACAGCTAAACCCGCAACTATGAGCATCTTATATAACTAATGTTTTTAGACTGTTTCTAGACTTAGCAGTCGTCCAAAACTGTTCAACAAACGAAGTTGCCACTACAGGACTTACAGTGAGTGCATAATAAATTAAACTGCGTGTGAGAAAGTCCATAATCTGATGAAATTCTGTATTCCCATTCGTCTTTTCCAAATAGGCCACCATATTGTGCTTAGAACAGAAATCCAAACTAGCCATCGTTTATTTGATTTTGGTAATCGTCAGTGATGAATAATTAGGGTTTGTCAATTGAAAGCGATTAAGAGAGCTAAGAAGGATCAATTGTGTAATTGAGATGGGTATTTATAGTAGTAGCATCCCCAATGGCGAAGAAACCGCCAAAAATTACACTATAGACCCCTACTGGTATTTTCTCTAACGACTTTATAGCGGTACAAACTTTGCCTGTCGGTACTAACTTTAAGCCTGTCGGTACTAACTTTTGTTAACCAAAAATCGAACAAGTTTGACAACAAAAACTCTACAGCACCATCCATAGCTCTCTGTAATGACTCTCTAGAACCCAAATAACTAAATGAAAGACATCACCATTGGCAAAATCTATCTGCTCACATAACATTCTATATAAATTGTACAACAATGCATCTTGCCTTCCCTCAATTGTGGCTACAGATTCAACAATCTAATGCTAACCACCAAAAAGTTAAATCTTGTGACATCAAATCCTTTGGTGAGAAGGTCTGCAACATTAGAATCTATGTGAATCTTGATAACCTCTATCAGTCTCTTCTTATAACAATCTCTTATAAAATGGAATCTAATCTCAATATGTTTGGTCTTAGAATGAGCAACAGGATTCTTGATGACACTTATAGTGCTCTCATTATCAATATGGATTTTGATGTTTATGAAATTGAAACCATAATCCATCATCTGATTCTGTATCCATAATACTTACCCACAACAGTTAGCAGCTGCAACATATTCTGCCTCAGTAGTAGAATTTGCCACAATAGTCTACTTCTTGCATTGCCAAGATATCAATCTTCTACCAAGAAATTGACAACCACCTGTTGTTGATTTTCTATCAAGACTGGCTCCTCCATAGTCACTGTCTGAGAAAGCTTCCAGTTCAAAAGGTGAATCCCTAGGATACCATAAACCTAATTTGGGTTGATGTTTGAGATACCTAAAAATCCTTTATACTGCATTTAAGTGTGAAGCTTTTGGAGTGACTTGAAATCTAGCACAGACACGGACAGCAAACATGATGTCTGGCCTTGATGCTATCAAATACATTAGAGAGCCAATCATAGACCTGTAGACATGTACATCTACATCTACACCATCTTCAACCTTGACCAGTGGTTTATTAGACTCAATAGGAGTAGTAGCTGTTCTGATGGTCAAAAAATCAAACTTCTTTAAGATGTTAGCTACATACTTATCCCGACTAATAAAGATTCCATCAGGTTGTTGCTTCACTTGAAGTCCCAAAAAGAAAGTGAGTTCACCCATGGAGCTCATTTGGAATCTTTTGTGCATATAGTCTTCAAACTCTGTACACATAGACTTCTTTGTAGAACCAAAAATAATGTCATCTACATACACTTGGACTAACATAATGTCACTCTTTTTCTTCTTAATAAATAATGTTTTATCTATGGTACCTCTTCTGAAACCATTTTCCATCAGAAAAGAAGAAAGTGTCTCATACCAAGCTCTAGGAGCTTGATGTAGACCATAAAGAGCTTTGATCACCTTATAGACTATTGTTGGATGAGCAAACAACAAAGCCCGGAGTTGATGGACATACCACCTCTTCTTCAAATAGTGCAATAAGAAATGCACTTTTAACATCCATTTGGTATACAGTAAATCCCATGTATGATGCAAAGGCTAAAAATAACCTAATTGCCTCAATTCTGGCAACAGGTGCAAAAACCTTATCATAATCTATATAACTCTCTACCTGTCTAAACCCTTGTGCTACAACGTGGCTTTGTTTTCACAACAATACTTTCCCTCATTCCCTCTATTCCAGCAGCCCTTTGTGCCAAATTACCTTTTTTCCCATATGCAAGATCAACAAGTACCCAAACCTTCTGTATTTTGAAACTAAAGTAATTCCTCTTGGCATTGCTTCAACCCTACTTCCCTTTAAGGCTTGTGATAATACTTGGGTTCTTCTTTGAGAGATAAAACATGCAAACAAACATTTTCTATGATCCTTGTGATTTGTTCTGTTCTGTTTGGTGAATGCTAACTTACCAGGCTTGAGTGCTGAAGAAGCCTTTTGAATCTTCCCTCTTGTTTAAACTGCAAGATGTAGGATCTCCTCGAATTTGTCCTTTTAGAGATCCTTATAATTCTATATGGGAATAGGACTGACAACAATGGTGTTATCCATGTTGTTGAAATTAGCCACTGCACCTACATCTTTATCATCATCATAAGCTCCATTGAATAATCCATCATTTGGGAGAGTATCAGAAGCATCTTCCAAGTCAGGCATATTTGGATCAATGGAAAGTCAGCATTAGGGAGAATAGATGCATCAATAGGTATTTTTCCTCCAAGATAAACGAAATGTTATTCAACCAGCATTTTTGCACCTGTGGAGTACTAGCAATACTAACAGATGGCCTATCCAAACTAATACTTAGCCTATACTATACTACAGATATGGCCTATTATACTACAAATGGCCTAATCAATACTAAGTTTGTTTATACTGGTAGCCATGACTGCCTCTTTTTAAGATGCAATTCTCCTCTTTTCTTCTTCAAAGAGCGATGTCTTGAAACATCATCCATGAGCTTAGCAGCCAATTCTTGAGTAACCATCTTCTTAAGTTCATCTTGCAAGTCTTGTTCACTTTTTTTCATCTGATGTTGTTCTTCCTTTTAGCGACATCTTATGTAACTTTTACATCATTGTCCTAGGGAACTTTCAGAAGGTTTTTCATGTCAGCTGGAGCAACATCTTTTTGCTATTCCTTGTCCTATGAGGTTGTAGTGGAAGCAGTATGTATTCCTGAGTAGGTCATTTATCTTTTCCTAATGAACCTACAACATAAGAATCTTATGTACCTGCATCCACATTAACCTAATTTTCTATACTAACAAGAATATAGTTCATTGAATTGGTGAGAAAATCAAGATCAAACATCCAAATTAGGAACGCAATTCCTGTCCACATTTGGTTGATCTTTAAGAAAATTGGATGTGTAGATTCTCTTATAACTCTTTTGGTCCTTTTGGTTGTATACTCTAAAGGATTACTAAGTAGAGTATCCAAGCAAATAACCTTCATCAGATTTCCCATCAAATTTGCCCAAGGAATCTAAGGTGTTTAAAATGGTCAAGGGCACCCAAAAGGTCTCATAAAACTAATACTAGTTGATTACCTATTAATAGCTCATAAGGTGTCTTATTTTGAGGTTTGGTCACTAATACCCTATTCAGTACATAGCAGGCAGTATTTACTGCCTCTGCCCAAAATGAGATAGGTAAAAGTGAGTCTGCTAACATAGTTCTAGCTACCTCAATTAGGGTCCTGTTTTTTCTTTCTGCAACACCATTCTGCTGTGGAGTTCTAGCCACATTAAACTCCCTTTTTATTCCTTTCTTAGCACATAATTCATTCATAGCATGGTTCTTAAACTCTGTCCCATTATCACATCTAATGATTTTAACATTATGATTCAATTGGTTATCAAGCCTAATATGATAAAATAAACAAAGGATTCAGTTGTTACATCCATGGTACTAAGAAGTAAATACCCAACAAAATCTCTAAAATCATCAGTCACTACCAAGCAGTACCTTTTTCCTTGTTAAAACTTTTCTACAGAGCCAGCCAAAGAAGTCCATATGAAGTAATTCTAGAGGCTTTCTGATGATTCTTTCTAACTTGGCCTTACAGGAGGCCTTGTGTTGCTTACCCTTCTTGCAGGCAACACAAGTGTAGTCATTCAAAAAAAAATTTGAAGGTAAACCTCTAGCTAGGTGACCTTTAACAAGTTTGTTTATATTTTTGAAATTCACATGACCTAATCTCCTGTGCCATAATTTAGACCATTACTGTGCAATTTGCATATAAACAAGTTATACCTCCAGAAGGAACAATGTTCTTTAAATCCAAACTGTACACACCATTCTGTCTAGGAGCTCTAAGTACAACTTGACTTTCATCAAGAAGCTTAAAGCTAGGAGACAGAATAAGGCATTCAGTGTCAGTAAAGAGGACACTGTTTTTCTTGTCACACATTTGTGAGACAGAGAAAAGGTTAAACTTAAGTTCATCTACAAAATAGACATCATCAAAGTCTAAATTAGCAGTTCTGATTTTACCTTTACCCGTTATTTTACCTCCTTTGGGATCACTTCCAAAAGCCACAAAGCCTCTATTGTAATCTTCATAGTCTGAAAGATAAGCTTTGTTGCCAGTCATATGGCTAGAGCAACCACTATCTACCACTACATGATCTTGTAAATAGATCTCTGGATTGCCCTGCACAAAAAGTAAGAGAAATTAGTATCTCTTAGGGACCCAAGTCACCACAGACTTGGATATCCCTTTTGGGTCAACATACTCAAACTTCTTGAGTATGAAAGATCCTTTTTCTTTGGACTCATGATCCATGTAATTTCCCTTGGGCCTCCAAACCCATCTTGACTTCTTAAGAGCATTATCCATCTTACCCTTACCAGTATTAACTACTGCTCTTGTCCCAGCAGTAGTCATATTTTTAACCCCAGAAGTTTTAACATCTTGTTTTAAGTCTTTGGGTCTAACAGCTGGTCTTGTGTAGTAAGACCTCTTGATTGGTGAATATGAGGCTCTTGGTCTTACATTGTCCATTCTTGGGTAAATTGGTCTAATAGCACTACCAGTTTGTGCTATTTTTGGGGCAAATGGCCTAGCAGTACTAACAGGCCTAGCAGTACTAATAGGCCTAGCAGTACTAATAGGTCTAGCAGTACTAACAGTATGTACTGCTCTTTTCCCATTAGGTCTAACAGGATTAATCAAACCTGTTTTGGTTAGTACTCCTTTTGGGACAAAAGTCCTTCTTGTTTGAGGGTATTTCAATTTATTTGAAATTTTTTGGTGATTTACCCTTTTAGCATTATCCCATACTGGTTTGACCACCCTTTGACCAGTATTGACCACAGTTTTTAGCTTATGTTCTGGACTCTTTTTGGCATAAAAATCACAATCTTTGATCAAATGGTCAGTACTCTTACAGACAAAGCAAGCTTTTATTTTCTTAAATCCAATTCCTTCTTTCTGAGAAATTTGACCAATTTTATCAACTTGAGTTTTAACTGTTTGAGTCTCATTAGTCTTAACAGGGTTAATTGTGTTTACTTCAGACACATCATCCTCATCATCTGAGTTCCAATCCTCAATGATAACTTTATCTCTGTTAATCTTTGTTTTAGATTTTTCAACTTCATTTGTTTTACCTACAGTCTCACTAGTTTTAGATTCACTAGTATCATCTTTTGGCTCAGTTGTTTTGACTTAATTATTTTCTTCCTAATGGCATATTCATCTAAACCTGCAAATAATATGTCATCTCTTGGGGTTAGGAAGTTCCCTGTTATAGGAGAGGGAACAACATGATACCCATCTGCTTTGGAGAACCTATCATTTGCTGGTGTGATCTCTTCATCACTTGATTTGTAACATTCCGTATTTAAGGTCCCTATTTATTCCGAACTTTATTCTATTTTCATTTTTAAGCAAAGTCATTAATTTTACGTTTACCCGATTTAGTAAGAATTTCCCGTACTTAGCTTTGTTTGAGCCGTGTTTAGAAATCTATTCCGTCTTCGTGCCTTAAGTGGTTTAATAATCTCATAATATTCTCCGATGATTATAAATTACACCATTTTCATTTTCCATTGTGTTTCGCGTTTACGTAATCTTCTAGCTTAAAACTCGCGTTTTACCTTAAACCTTACCTTTATTTAACCTACACTTACACTATACTTTTATTAAATACTTATAACTAAAAATAAATAATTTTTTTTTCACACCCTAAGGCCCTAGGCCGGTTTTACCACATCCACACACAACCCACTTTACACTTCTCATAAAAACACAATCATACCATTCCTATTTTCCATACATGCAAACCATTCACTTTCAAACTTTCTCTCCTTCATTTCCTTCTCCTTGCTGCCGATT